>JAJEKV010000001.1:32916862-33143964 GCA_021234155.1 Isoetes taiwanensis
TTCTCCAACTGGCATTCTTCTTATCTGCTACGGCAATACAGGAATCATCAGGATCTGTATTCTCAATTCCTGTTTCTGCCGATCCGTTCGTAGAATCTTCATTTGGATTTGGAACAGGTTCGGAATTAGAAGACGAAGAAGAACAAAAATCGTCTGAGATTGGAGGCTCTTCCAACCCAATTTGTACACAGAAATCTGCCGGATTTCCAAGCTCCAATTTTGCATTTTCTTCTAACCTAATGCTGCTCCGGCAAAGCGGACACGTTGAATGCGAAAGGAACCACATGTCTATACATTCGATATGAAATGCATGGCTGCATTTTGGCAAAGTTCGCCCTTTTTCATTCTCCTCAAATTCGCACAGACATACAGGGCAATCAATCGGCTCCATATTTTCCGATTTAAAACTAAAAATGGGTAGCGATTCAACCAAGGATCTGTCTAATCCGCGTACCAGACCCGGATTTAACGGTTCATCTGCTATAAAATCAAGCTGCTGAAGCCGCCTCCTTCTCGGATTGAATTGGGAATTTTTCCAGAACCATTTTGCGTACAAATGAAGGGCAACAATAAACAAAACCACTGCGAATAATACCACTATTGCAGCTATCATAATCCTAATATTAAGAGCATACGGATTAGACGCAGATACAGGATCATTGTTCTGATCTGTTGCGGGCAGGGGAGGATAGATGTAAAATGTACCAGACATTCCTGATCAAATTTTGAATAATCCTCCTGCTCAGTGATGAATACAAAAAAAAAAATCTCCTGCTCTGAGACAATGGAATAAATCCGGCCCCTTTTCTTCGATCCAAAGACACGCTTTTACGATTACGACCCAAATCAACAGGAAAAACCGATTTGAAGCATGATCAAAGACTCAAAAATCTAGATTACCCGCATTCCGAAATGGGATTTAATGGTGCAGCTGAGGCCGATTGATCGCCCAAATTTCCACGGACTAATTGAATAAGGAGCAGCAGAATCTGGCACAAATTTGGGCGGGCACAGCATCGGTTCAACAGGGGCACATGAGCAAGTAAAGGCATGGCTATGCTATGGCGATGGATGGCTATGGCAGGCAGGCAGGCGCCTGTGTGCTGCAGCGGTGGTACTCTGCTTCCAAGCAAAGCAAAATTCACGAGAACTACAAAACGCATTTTTACCGTGACGGATTTACTTTTTACCCCCCCGGTATTTAATGCCCGTCGGCGTCCGTCATGAATATGCTGCCAGATGCGACGGAATATTCCCGCCTCTGTGACGGAAAGAGACGCGGCTTCAATGTTCATTCCTTGCAAAATAGAATTTTGTCGTTGTGTTGTTAAAAGGCTGCATTTTTTAGGTCAAACGGATTTTGTTTTTTTGTCATTTTATTTAATGCATGCTGTTGACCCTCCACCTTTGCTCTTCATTTGTCAATCCTTCCACATGCACTCCTTCAATTCTCCTTTATTTTTTTCTCAAATATATATAAGACACGTACTTATACACGTTTCTTCTGGGATCCTATGTCCTAAGCGTTTTTTTGGTGCATGCTCATACTAGACCTAAAGAGTACTAATATTGGGGGGAGAACTCGTATATTACAACTTTTAGAGCCTATTGGGAAATCTGCTAAGGTTCAACGGAAACTTTGTATCGTCCTTATAGAAAATACATAAAAATCTTCCGAAAAAATTCCTTCCATGCACGAACGCAACTAGAAATCTCCAGTTTCTAATTGAAAAAACCTTCTTACCCCAGAGTTCTTCCAACATTGATCGTAAAAACTTTCTTTACCTCAAATTTCTTCCAACATTGATCTTCATTGGTTTTGCCAGTCATAAATGTATCCTAGACTCCAATTTATAAAATGAGATGCACTTTGAACGCCCGAGAATCTCCAGTTTATAAGATGAGGTGCAACCTGGACTACCTCGTTCGTCGAGTCTATCCATCCTATGGGCCATTTTCCTGGCTTGTATGATATCTCAAGTCATATTCTTCTAGGAACTCCATCTAACGTCTCTGTCTTAAGTTGAGTGGTTGCATAAAGATACATTGGAGGCTCTAATGATCAGTATCTAACTGAAATTTTCTTCCCGTCAAATAATGCCTCCATATGCGTAGGACCTTGACGACGGCTAGGAGATCCTGGTCGTGGGTCGGGTAGCACTGCTCTGCGTCATTCATCTTCTTGGTGTCGCATGCCACAACTCTGCCCTCTTGCATAAGTACTCCCCATGTGGCTATCTTGCTTGCATCAATATGTACGAGTGACGTGGCAGTATAATACATATATATATTCATACTGAATATTATGTTGGAACGTCACAATCTCCCCACCTTGAATTGATGACAGCATCACGAGTCTCCCCATCTTGGACACCTGCATGAACCTTACAACTCGTTCCATACATGCACTTTTTTTTACAATTACCTCGAGGTAGTATTTAAGTTTATTATGATCACATCCTTTATTTCATTAGCAAGGTAATTTCCCAACCCTTACTTGAATTAACACTTAATATTCACAAAACTTTTATAATTTCCACACTTAATATTCATAAAAATTTTATAATTTAAAGGTCTGTCTCGTCTCCTTGCAACACATTATGACAAAATACGTGCTGCAAGTCTTCGCAGTGCGACCCTCCTTCCCCTTAGATCATTCCATTGGCCTACAGGTCCAACACTACGTTAGTACACATTTATCTATTGTTTAAATTTGGTTTTTCTAGCAAGTGGAAAACTTTTTGGACTTTTTTTTTCGTGCTTCTTTGTCTAAGGTTGTGGGGATTTTTTACGCCGAAAAAATATTTCGACTACCAAAAAATCAAGACAATTTCCTCGAATATGATTTCAGCAGGGTTTTGCTTTCGATGGATTATTTCCTTTCTAGCATCGAGGCCTTGTATGTCGGATGGAAGACACGTCCATAAGCTATTTGGCATTATTACATGCCATTATCAGAAACTTTGACCAAATTTTAGAAATTTATCGAAAGCAAGATGATTAGTCAATAAGAAATTTTGTGGCATCTGAGGGCTTTATGAAGCATGCAAACCTTCTTAATAATTCTCTATTGTCTGGCAGTTATGGTGCGCATCCCATTTTTTTGCCTCTTCTGCTCTTCATAGAGTTCCAATCCTGTTTGAGAGTTGTTTCCGTTTCCACTTCCATTCTTTACAGGGATAATTATAGTGTGAATTACATTCTAAAAAAGAAGATGGGCAAAATTAGTAATAATGAATTCTATATCATGAGATGGAGCCCCCTGTTTATCCCTAGTAATACTAATATATTTCGATCTCTACCTGGATAACTCTCCCTAATTTGCCCACGGCCATGTGGACCATCTCCCATCTTAAGGCCATCTCTAGTAATCTTGAGAAAATTATCTGCATCAATATTCCTCAAACGAATTTTCCCTCGGTTTGTATTTCAAAGGAAATTGATTTTAAGTGGCCGAATGAAGTTAAGATCAAAATCTCTAAAGACAGATTTCTTAATCTTAAATTTGTTTACTCTAAGCATCCGGTTCACCAGAATTTGATGAAGGATATGGGGGATATTGAAAACAACCTCTATAGCAGGCATCCTCCCCTTGTTATTCGACAGGAATGGCGTCCCAAAAGATATGCCATGAATGAAGGGGAAGGTAGCGGTTCTGTAAAGGAAAATAAGGAGAATCAAGTTGCTGAGGTAGATGATTGTAGCAAGGAAAAGGGCATGTATAACAGGGAGTATCTATTGGCCTTTGATCCCAATAATCTGTTTTTAGACAGAGATTGGAATCTCACATTCAAAAATGTTAATCCGGCAGTCAAGATTAACACATGTATGGTAACTCTGTCCTTTCCGATTAGGGGAGAAACTTATGAAGAGGAGGAAATGAAAGAGGATAGCTTGGAGAATGACTTCATCCATTCCTGTGATGAGATGGGTTGGAAGCAAATCACTCACAAAAGAAGAGGAAGGGGTCAGAAAAAAATCTATGCTGGACCTGTCAGTCTCAGTCCGAGAAACTCTGCCATTCGATCAAGGATGGCCAAAGGTTTGTATAAATATTAATGATTAATCCTATTAAAATTATCACCTGGAATCTCCTGGGCATCAATAGTATGGTTAAAATAGAATAGAATAGAATAGTTTTTTGACCAATAGGTCATGGGACCCATACAATGGGCTAGTACAATCATTACTACTAGGATTAAAAAACCCCTGCCTCGAAATGTTTTCAAGGGAAAAACCTTAGTAATGATGATACTAGACAAACGGAGATAATGACTACTGAGGGCTCAGTAATTGCAGACGTTTATCTAGAACCTCAAGTATGTATAATGCCAAGTCATGCACAGATGGTGCTCTGAGAAGTTGTGGAAGCGTGGAATGGAATGCTAAGGTCAAAAAATGATTCCAGACTATCTCAAAAGCAAGGCAACTCAGAAGAGTATCGCTTTCATCTTCAATAACCTGTAACTGGCAACAGGCACATAGTCTCGCTTCTCGCGGCAATTGCGGCCGCTCCCATCTACCTGTCTCAATCCGTAGCCTGTGGGATCGTCTTAAGGTTTGTCTCACAACCCTTATCCCTGACATTTTATTTATCCAGGAACACAAAATCCATGACTCTAATCATGAGAATATTATTTTCAAGGTCCTTCCCTCTAATTTCAAAGTTTGGTCTATTAGTGCTAATGATTCTTCTACAGGTATTGCCATTGCTTGGAATCAGAATACCAATTTGGAGGTTACTTATATGGTTCATGACAATAATGGGAGGTGGCAGATCCTGGTTGGCACTGTTGAATCCTGTAAAATTGCTTTTGTCAATGTTTATTATTATCATAATCCCTCTGACAGGATTTTGGTTTGGAATAAAATTAATCAGAGTCTAGCTAACCTGAGTATAGATGAGTTGGTGATTGGAGGTGATTTTAACATGGTCACTGAGAGATTCATGAAAAACAGGAACTTTAAAGCTCTTCTGCCCCAGGAATATTGTGCTTGGTCTGATCTTCTGGCTTCTCACAATCTTATTTTAGCCATGACTGAGCCTAATGCCTTCAGCTGGTCTAATCACAGAACTAACCCTATCTGCTACCTTCATGACAGGTTCTATATGAGTGAGCATTTGTGGACCAAATGTAGCAGAGTTGTGAACATGACGGGCTACACAATCTCGGATCACTTCCCTCAGATGATCACCATTATGGGAACTGAAAATAGAGATAAAAGAAAATCTTATTTCAAGATGAATGTCAGCCTTTTAGATCAGGAGGATTTTATGGCCAAGCTCCAAGAAATTATTAATTGCCATCCTAGACCTGATGGTGATACTGGATGGATGTGGTGGTGGATTAACCTGGCTAAGCACATTAAGAATTGGCTTAAAGAATGGGGGGAGAAATATTTTCCATCAGAATCAAGCCCATCTGCAAGGCTTGAAAATGAATTTGGACCTGGCCCCCCTTGAACAACAGGAAAGTATAAGAGTTCAGATCGAGAAGGAAGAAATTAGAATAGCCAAAGGCTGGAGGATGAAAGCTAAAATAAAGGAGCTCAAAGAAGATGAAAGATGCAACTCCAAGTATTTCCTTATTAAAGCTAAATCTAGGATCAAAAGGAATCATATTTATGAGGTCAAGGTGGGGGATAACATCACTCCTAAGCAGATGGGCCCAAGCAGATGCGTGGGGAACAGTGCAGGGATGACAAAGGGTTGGATTTGGTACAGTATGGATCCACGGGACATCAAGGACAACAGGAACAGGAACAGATCAATAGGAAAGGGACATAATGGATGGAATTTGAAAAGCTTTATAAAGGCCTGTCAAATCAGCCGCAGAGATCCATGATTGAACTCATAACATTCCTGGGAAAGGGGAATACTGGCAAAATAGTAACAGTGGGAGATTTTCTGGTTGATACCGGTACAATGGGAGAGAACCGACCGATCACTCGAATGCAGCAGGGAGCTTCAGTTGCAAGGATGCAGAGCCATTTAGCCCAACCCATCTTGGACCAGATTAACGAAGAGCAGAAGCGTATACTCCAAGAACAAGGGAGGAAAGGCATACCGGAATTCCGAGGTATTCCTAACCTCAAGAATGCTGTGATTCCTGCTAAACTTAAAGAAATGGAACTTAAGGCAGTAATAGGGTGCATCCGTCACGAGGGAGTCAAACTGATGACCATAAAAAATGAAATTTGCAAAATGGCCAGGGGGTTGGAGATTAATGGGATTTATTGGTTGGATTTCCCCTTTTTTGTTGTAGAATGTGGGAATGAGAGAACTATAACCCATCTGCTCAAACAGGGCACAATGTTTATGGCCAACACTCAATTCTGTTTTCAGAAATGGAATCCTAAGTTTGATCCACAAAACCTAAGTCAATTGTTTCATCCGGCCTCGGTTTCTGTTCAAGGATTAAACCCAATATACTGGCATGAGGACGTACTTAAACTACTCTTCAATACATTGGCTGTGAGATTATTCCTGAAAGGGCCCCGAAAGTATGGGTTCAACTGGACATCCTTAAACCTATACCCAAATCCATTGAGTATCTGGACTTTTTTTACAATCCAAAGAAGCTTAGTCTCAACTGGTTTGGATTACCCAGCCCATGCAATATATGTGGGATCAGATTGCATGGAGGGGGAGTATGTAAGGGTACATGGTCGGTCAATTCTGTAAACCCCACTCCAGGTGCTAATCCAGCCAATACTTTATACAAAGGAGATGGGACCCACAAGAAAAGGATGGAAGATGAGTGGAAGCAAGTCAACAACAGGAAAAATGGAAAAAAAGAATACAAATGGGAGCGCTCGAAGAATTCAAAAAAAATAAAAAAAGGAGAGAGGAAAATAAAAATGCTGAGCTGTTACAGAAAGAAGACAGGAAACAAAAGAAGGAATGGAGGAAAAAAGTAATGAATAATAAAATGGGGAATCAGTTCAAGGTCCTTGTCAATCCTACCTCAGGGCAAGGAATTGGTCAGGGAACAGAGGATAATGGACTTATAAGTCCCATTGACCAAGATACAGGTTTGACTCAAGGTCAAACTATACTTCCAATGGGCCAAGGGATTATCCAGGAAAAAGGAAAAATAAAAATGATATTGAACATTGTTCACCCCTGCACACCTCCAAAGGAGCAGTACCCTCATGATTGTGGACCCCATCTATCTGAGAATCAATGAATATCCTGATTCATCTGATTCAGACAGATCAATAGGTGGAACTGTCCTTTTCCAGGGGGAAAAATCCAGTTCCTCACCCATAGTTCCTAATAGAATGGATTTCAAAGGGGAAGAAGAACATGATTTACATGAGGAACTCATGGCCTTAATTGAGAAAGAAGAAGGTCAGAAGGACTTGGATACTGATGTGGTGCCCAACACAGAGCCCATGCAGGAAAAGTATGAATCCAAATTTTTCACTAAATCCCCCCTTGAAGAATTATGTTCTGAGGGTGTTGATGATACATTTGCTGGCACTGAAGAGCTAAACTTGGAAGAGGATCTGGAAGAGGTCCCTAACTCGGCTCCTGCTGACATGGATAATGAAGTCTTCTTCACCCCTGCCACCACCAAAAAGAGAAGCAAGAAAGTTTACTTCTCTGACAGCAGTCCAGCTTTGAATCTGAGGGTGCAACCTAGGAAAGTTTATCCAGCTTAATGAAGTGTGTCACATGGAACATGAGGGGAATTAAAGGCCCCTTAAAAAGGAAGAGAGCTATTGTGGCACTTAAAGACTTGAAGGCAAATATTATCTTGGTGCAAGAACATAGATTGCCCCCCTTTGAAGTAGCCAGATTGGGGAACTGGGTATTCCCAAATGGGGATGCAGTGTGGACTGCAGCAGATGGCACTAAAGGTGGCATCTGCACCATGTGGCAGGAATACAAAAAGCTTGATTTTTTCTGCCACCCAGGAGGGAGATGGTCAATAGTTTCCCTTGAAGTGGAAGGGGAGCCTTTAGCCATAATCAATGTTTATGCATCAACAGAACCTGCAGAAAGAGAGAAGCAATGGGAGGACATGGATAGGTGGCTAGCTCAAAAAAATTATGCTAATATTCTGATGGCTGGGGACTTCAACAACACCCCAACCTGGGAGCAGAAATTTGGCAAAAAGATAAATATGTTCAGGAAGGAAAATGTCATATGGGACTCCTTGACCTCTGAATTTTGCTACATTCCTCCCTCTTCATCAAATGTGTATTCATGGTCAAATAAGAGGAAGGGGAGTGATAGGATCTTTTGTCTGTTAGACAGATTCTATGTGAAATCTCAAACCATTCATTGCTTAGACAAGGTGACCATTGACAATGACATTGGGAACTCTATCTCTGACCATTATCCACAGATCTTGTCTACTCCAGCACAGGGCAAGAAGGGAGGAACTAATGTCCCTTTTAAATTCAACACGGATCTCCTAAAAAACAAATCCTTCTATTATGAATTTAAAGAATTCTATTCCTCCCTGCAAAAGGTGGAAAGAACATCCTCCATTCAGCTGTTTCTGGATAAAATGAAATCAGTCAAAGGATGGGTCAAAAAGTGGGGCAAAATTTGGCATAACCAGAAAAGGAAGGAAAAGCAAGAAGTCTATTGCAAGATCAGGGAAGTTAGGGAACTTTTGTTTAAAGACAAGGATAATAGAGAGCTTCAGAAGCAAGAGGAGGAATTGGAAAGGAAAGTTAAAGTCATTGAAGAAAATGAGGCTAGAACTTTGACAGTCAAAAGCAGGTGTAAATTCTTAAATGAGATGGATAAAAGCAGCTCAGCTTTCTTTTTTAGGGTTGCTAAAAATAGACTTCTGAATAATGGGATTGTTAAAGTCAAGGATCCTAATGGGAAAACAATAGAGAAACAGGAAGACTTGGAGGTCTACTTCAGAGATGCATATGGAAGTTTATTTGCTGAAAAAAGGGTGCACAGTAATAAATTGGATGAATTCTTTGATGCCATTCCCAGGAAAGATGTGCAGATTGAAGAAAAAGACATCCTGGAGACTCCACAAGAAAGAGAAATTTAGGATACACTAAAATCAATGGACTCAGGGAAAAGCCCAGGCCCAGATGGGTTCCAACCCGAATTCTATGTAGAATTCTGGAATTCTATGAAGGATGATTTGGTGAACTTTTTTCAAGGTCTTTGGAGGGCCAACTTCATGAATCCAGCTATAAATGCAGGGCAGATAGCATTAATTCCAAAGACAGATAATCCTGTTGCTATAGGGGACTGGAGACCTATCACATTGACTAACACTACATATAAGGTTATGGCTAAAATCCTAGCCAACAGAATCAAACCTGTTCTCCAAGAAACAATAAATCCATGCCAGTCAGCTTTTCTGCCCACAAGGAACATTTTGGATAATTTTATTGGTGCTAGTGAAGGTCTTCACTGGAACAGACTTTCTGGCCAAAAGTGTATGCTTCTGAAATTGGATTTCAAGAGAGCATATGACACAATCAATTGGGAATTTTTGAGGAGAGCTATGAACCACCTGGGCATGTCAGACAACATATACAATCTAGTGTGGAAATTGAATGCAACTGCTTCTTCTGCATTTATTATCAATGGTTCCCCAACAAAAATGTTTGAATGCAGACGAGGGGTTAGGCAAGGCTGCCCTTTGGCTCCTTACCTATTCCTAATTGTTGCTGAAATGGTTACTAAGTTGGCTTGCCATTTGCAAAGCACTGGAAAGATCCATACCCTCGCCTCCCAAATTGGCCAGGTTTTTTTGTCATCATGCAAGATGCGATGACACTTTTGTTTTCCTAAAGGAAGATGATCATAGTCTTCAAAATTTTCTAGAGGCCTTACGCCTTTTGAGAAAGTGTCGTGGGTTCAAATTTTAACAAGGATAAGTGCTCCATTGTTAGTGATAATGACCAAACATAAATGCAGGGAATTAAGGTAGTGGGGAAAAAAATGGCCACCAAACTTCTGGGTCTGCCTTTGGCTTTAAATAGCACATTACATGGTCTTTGGGAACCTCTGGTTAATAGGATAAAGAAGAAACTCATGCTTTATCCAAAGATCCCCGCCATTAGTCGGAAGGGTGGAGATAGCTAACTCTGTAATAGCCAGCTCTCATGTATACTTTTCTTCTGCAATTGTTGCAGATAAAGCCTCATATAATAACATTGAGAGTGCCATAAGGAAATTTATTTGGCAGGGTGCTCATAAGGCTGCCTGGAATGATATGACAAAACCAAAGTCAAAGGGAGGACTTGGCTGCAAGGATCTGTTTAAGCAGCTCGTGCATTAGCAGGGGAAGATGGTGTGGAGAGCAATTCACGCCACAACCCTTCTCCCCGCCTCTTAAACCGATTCACTATTGGGTGGACAAATCATATCCAGTTGGCAGTCACACACTTAAACACTTACTCCCTGATTCTGCTTTTTTCCAAGCTACTCCACATTCTGAAACATCTCCCCTGATGAGAAGAATCATCCAGGCATGGAACCAAGCTTTGTTATGCTTTAGACCTCCTGAGATTGATGCCAGGTGCAGTGAAATTAACTTTTTCTGGCATCCTGCTTTTGGGTTCAATCAACAACAAAATGATTGCCTAGCCCTTACTCATCCTCAGAAGTACATGCAATGGTTTCATGCTGGCCTGCAGAATATTGGAGATCTTATGGATGGAGTTGGCTGGATGACCTGGGAGGTGGTGAAAACTAAGACCAAGGGATCCACTCTGGACAAGAAAATATACTACAGAATAATGGGAATAGTGCAGCAATTTGGAGACTTGGCCAACAATTCCAGTAAATGGACCCTGAACAACAAAGAGAACTATGAGGTTAGGGATATATATAAGGCATTATTGGATACCCAGGATTCTAAAGCAAGTAGACTATGGGGTTGTGAGGAGAAAACTCTAGCTAAAGTCTGCAGCAAGAGTTGGAAAAGCTACTCTGCTAACAAGGTAAATATATTCAGATGGCTGGTTCTCCACCAAAGTCTGCATACCAATGCAGTAAGAAATAAATATGACAGTTCAGTTGCTGCCACATGCCCTCTTGGGTGTGGTCAGGTTGTATGTTTTTCAGTGCCCATGGCTGGAGGAATTTTGGGTCTGGACTTCACAGCTCAATCAAGGTTGCCCAGGGATTTTGATAGATTTTCTAAAGCACAGTAATAGATTGATCCAAATGACCAGGAATTTATGTTTATGGGTTATATGGAAACATAGAAACGAGGTTGCCATAAATGGAAAAAATCCTAATATGACCTCCCTTAAAAATGCTCTTTTGGACATTCTGGCAGTTACTGCCATGGCTCATAAGCTATTAAAAGGGAAGAAGTATGACAGAGACTGGGATAGAGTTGGAAAATTCAATGGCCCTTTCCAATTCTTTAATATTGTTCTAACTGATTTTGATGGTGTTCTTCACAGCTCATCAGAGGAGGCTACTCAGGTCGGGAGCACCAGCTAAACTTCTTGATGATGATGATGATGAGGACTCCAGGATGCCAATGGGTGAACTGGCAGATAATCTGATTTTATTGAAGCAAGAGATGGTCCATGCGAAAGCAATAAGAAAGCTGCTGAACCAGCATGAGGTATGGAGGTATAATGGGCTAAGGCAGATCTTTCTCAACCTTTTTCATAAATGGCAACAGAGAAGGGAAGCCCATGTTATGCTGGTGATGGACTCCACCAATTTCAGTGCTCGAAAACTTGATAAGCTGCTAAGAATCTTTGGAAACTCCAAGGTCGAAGATCTTACAATTCAGGATCTGGTGGATGTTTCTTAGGACGCTAACTACCATGGTTTCTCTGACAGCCTACTGTTTTACATGGCTGCTACTTTTGGTCTGGATCTAAACATGAACATTATAAGATCCACTACTCTAGATGCTCTTATTTATATGGATATCTGTACTTATGGTACAGGGGTTGACTGTACCCAGGGAGACTCCTGTGGTCTGATGCAACCCCATTTTTGTATTATGTTTTTTTCATAAATGAAATAAAAAACCCCTTGCCCTAAAAAAAAAAAAAAACTCCTAAGAAAATTGTTAGCATTCATGCTTGGATCAAAAGTAGGAACAGGAATTGGCACATTCAACTCAAAGTAATGACAAGGCATACCTGAATTTGCCTGTATAGTCACATTAGGTCCCCGCAGCCAGGCTTCATGATTCTCCCCGTGCCTCAAAGATGCTCGGATGTCTCATTAGTTCTCCGGGGCCATGAGTTCAAATTCCAGAAAAATGATCTCAGAGAACCTCCAAAATGTTGAAGGTGTTCCCGGCAAAATCTTCAACCTGGTTTAGAACCTCCAAATTGCTTAAGGCAACCACTGAAAGTGAGAAAACCAAAAAGTGCTCCAACAATTGCCCGACTTAGCTTTCCTTGAAGGGTAAAAAGTCTACCTCACAAGAAAATTTATTAAATGCAAACCAAAGGGATTTTGATCATGATTCTTGCTTCTATGATTGCATGACCTCGAAGTATCTTGGGACAAAAGTCAGAGAGACTTTGACACGGGCAGATATGTCAAAAAAGCACTTTTGACCAAGTCAATTTTTGGTCAATACCCCTGGCAGAGAGCTAACTTTCAAAACTCGATGCCGGTGCTTTCTTTTTTGGGATCTAATCATTTGCCTCTCTCCAAAATGTCTGCACACAATGTTCCTTAATGGTCTTTGCAAGAAGAGATCTACTTTTTTGGAATTTTGAATTTTAATATGGTCGATCGACCGTCACAAGATATGAAATGTAAGTTTAAAATATGTTATGCTAGAGAGAATAAATGCACTTTTTGCTTTTGTTATGCACTATCAATGCATGCCATGGCCAACTAATGACTCTAAAATTTTTGATAATTGCTGCTTTGAGCTGTGAATGGATTTGTGCTTCAATGATCCTAAGTACAGGCTCAGATCTGTGATGATTAATCAAGAAAATACTATAGCCAATAAATATTTGTGATCTAGATGTCCAAATGCAATGGTAGAACTGCTCTCTTCTTCAGAATCATATGCAAAGGGATAATAATGCAAGCACAATGAATTCTGTCACCAGATTGATAAGGGACACTCATATTCTTAATAACAAGGCTCGGATTTTCATTTGAATCAGGTACACACAGGCACTCTAAGTCTTAGGCGCAGGGTCAAATAGGTACACAATCAAAGTATTCGCATGAATTTGTCAATAATTCAAGCTGAATATCAAGTATGGAAGGCAGAGTCAAGCTCCAAAGATGCAAGCCAGTCCTTCTTCAAGGCAATAAATCTCTTTTTCACCTCAAAGCCCTCGAATCTTCTCTGAGCACAACAGCCCCTTTTAAATTCCCCTGTTTCGTTTGTTTCTTGGTTAATTCGGATCGATTCTCTGTCTTTTAGCTTCTGTGATGCTTTCTTGGTATGATACAAGACAATTCGGCCTCTTAAGTTCATGATTGAGTTGTTATTGCGGGCCAATTAGCCGGATCTTGGCGCTAATATGAGCATTAGGTTCTTGGCGCTTCATGCACAATATCCCACATGCCAAATTCGACGGAAGCCCCGGTATATAACAAATAATAAATCCATTATTAATAAGATTTACGGTAATATCCACATGGGCCTCGGTACCTCCCACCGCCCCACACGCCGATGTTCCACGGGCACCTGGGATTGGCTAAGGAAAATAGGCTTTGGGGGAGATAGGACTTTATTTTTTGCAATATGGGCTAAGGCACGATTCCCAAGGAACTAAATTTGAAGGTCAAAATGAACGATTTTTTTTATTTTCTTTTTTGCAATAGGAATCTCTTTTATGCTCTAGAAGATGCTAGAATCTCTTTTGCAAATGAGCACTTTCATATTTTGGCTTTTAAAATGGCATGTAAGGAAGGTGATGTGACATGGGGGCATGATGACTAGGCAAAGTAAGGGTGACATGGCAAACAAGGATGGTGATGTGTCACACAACTTGGCTTAGAATATTTTTTCTAGTCAAAACTTTGGGTGAGGTGGATATGATGTGTATGACATGTGGATGATGATGTGGAGGTGTTGGTGATGATGTGGCATGATGACGTGCCACTCTTATGGATTCAAACATGTACTTTGAAGGATTTTTGCAAAATTTAGAATATCAATGTAGTGACATGTGCATGATATGACATGGCAAAATTGGGTGACGTGTATGGTGATTTGGTCCCTTAGAGGTGTTATCATAGGTCAATTTAGACATAAATGCACGAAATTTGCATTTTCTAGGCAAATTTGACTTTGGGTGTTTCCCTTAGGAATTTTTGCATTCTCTCCCTTTTTTGACTTATGGGAAGAGGAAGTTGACCTTTGACCATATATATGACCAAGCTAAGTGGAGTTTTGTGCTTTGAATGATATGGCAAATGGCGTGGTAGGTGTGTGAATGTGAATGACATGTAAAGGGAAGTTTTGACTAGAAAACTCTTCAAGGCCAAATTTGACTTGGGAGATGAAATGTAGGCATAAAGCTAGAGATCTCATGGGCATTTCTTTATGGCAAAGGGTAAGGAGGATGTAGGATGGGAATCAAGGGTGTAATCATGCCAAGAACTCAAATGATAGCATCACATACCAAGAACTCTTCAAGGGGTTTTCAATTCTTCAAACTTTGCTTGATTCTCCTTCATGCCTTGCTTGTGTGACCTTAGTCAAATGTTCTTCAAGTCTTCAAAGTGTACAAGCATGAGTTCTCCCCTCAGATCTCTAAATTCAAATCAAAGTGTGAGCATAAGTATATGAAATGTGCCTTGTTTTCTTCCATGCCGCCATAGCATGGCAAAGACTCCGTGGTCTACTAACACTATGAAGGACTTGGCTTTGACTTTTCCTATTGTTGAGCTGACCTGATATTGACCCTCGACATTCTCGAGTCAATGGCAAAGAAAGATGTGGCACTCACCCCGGATGTAGTCGCAGTATCTTCATCGCCGTTCTCCTGGTGTTCGCTATCCTCCTAGCTCTGCTAGTGCCGCATTCATCACAAAAGGACAGTTGTGTGTCCGATGTCCCGGTTGGAAGAACCTGAAGCAAACCTACTTTGCTGTACATTCCTGTCTTTTCTCCTTCGGCATGGACTGTAAGAACTGCTTCACTCCTTTGGAGTAGTTTGAACCACCCGCTTGCTCTTTGTCCCCTCGAACCGACTCCGCTTCTTGTCTTCCTTTCCAAAATCGCATTCCTTGCTTCCCATAGTTTGTATTGTACTGACGTCTAGTAGCTGCCGAGCTTGTTGCTCTTGAACTATAGCTTCCAGTGGCTTTTCCCTTGTCCTGATAGTATTGCTGCTTTTGACCACTGCTTTGTGGACCTATTCCTTGTAAGCTCATGGCCTTGGACTCTGCTTCTAGCACTGTTCTGGGGTTGATAGCTCTCACAAGCTTCCTGATCTTCTCATTCAAGCCCTCAATATACCCCTCCACTGCATGCCTTTCGCTCAATTTCGACACATAGAGCCTCAGCCTCATAAATTCTTTGGTATATTTCTGCACCATCTTATTGCCCTGCTCCAACCTATAAAACTGATGCATCATATGAAACTTGTGTTCCCTCGACACATAGTGACGCTTAAATGCCTTGGAGAACTTCTGGAATCTGCAGCTATCTCTGCTTAACCCATGGGCCTTGGCATAGCCTTTCCACCAAATTCTGGTCGCTCCCTTGAGGTTGGCTGTTGCTACTTTGTCTTTGTCCTTATCTTTCATGCCATAAATATTCCCATACTCTCTCATCTCATCTAACCAGGCTTCGACTTCCATCCCTGACCTGTTATCTCCAGAGAACTATTCTAACTTCCTGGCTTTCCACACATTGCTCAGTGCGGAGTCGACTTTCCTCTGATAGTCGGTCGCGTCCTTTATCACGGTTTGGACCCTCCCGGCAGTCCTGCCAATCGTTATCCTCTGATTCCGAGTTGGAGTCGGAAGTAATGTTGGAGGAATCCGTGTTGGGGGATCTCCTTCTCCGGTTTCTCTTCCTTGTCTTATCTGTTCCGTCAGAGGTGTTTGAGATAGCTGGACGTTCTGGTCTGGTGCAATTGCTAGCCTTCCTACCAGTAAAGCTCTTATCTCCTGAATATCCGATCTCATCTGGGATATCTCTTCTTCTGGAGTTGGTGCTTCAACTCCTGGAATAGGTTCCTTGGTTGGAATTGTCTTGCGGGGATTTGCTCTTCCTGAGGTTGTCGATTTTGCTCTACGTTCCTGGGTGCTCTAGCTACACACACATTATATTGCACTCTTATGATGATTTTGCTCTACGTTCCTGGGTGCATTGGTTGTGGGGACAAATTATATAAAAAAATATTCATAATGCCAATAAAATATATTCATAAGATAAAACATTATTAAAATAATTTGATAGAGAGAAAATTTTAATCTATTCTTGAAATCTTCGATATGCAGGGTGGTCTTCCAAGAACTTCTTCACTTGGGTTGTACCAACCGTACGTCCCAAGTTCCTGAGAATATTGGTGGGTGTACCACCTTGCAATGCCATTACCAAAACTTCCACTTTTCGATACGACATATAGGCCGTAGTGACGGCTAATCTGCCCTGACGTCGGTATGGGACCACGAAGTCGAAGATGATCAGGGCTATTGTCCTCTTCACTAGTATGACATGGCCGATGTTTTGAGGCATCCAAGCATATCTATTACCAAATCCCGAGAGGGCAATAAGCATGAATTCCCCTTCTCCCCGTGGGCTGAACTGCCGGTGTATCACTGCTATCCTTCTGTCGGTGAAGAGCGGAAGGTAGTATCTGAGGGCCTTGTCATGTCCTCCTTCTCCTGCCTCTTCTACGGTTCTTGATGCCGGCCCTGTGCCTCCCGGAGTACTCGTCCATTGGTACTGCTATCAGGTCTGTGTAATCTACGAACATGGACCTGAAGGAGGTCAAGTTGGCTCTGCTTCTGTTGACCCTGGTTGGCGCCGTTGATGAAGAGCTTGGCAGGAATGTGCTCGTTGTCTTGCCCCGAATGCCCAAACGTTCTTGGATGGCTATGAATTCCTCCTCTGAAGGCAGCTCCTATTGTGTCATCATCTGCCGGATACTGTTATAGGCCTCGACGTCGGATGATGACTGCCCGGTATAGGTGTGGACTTCTCTGATGCTGATTCCTGGTGATGAAGTCATCGAGGTCGGGTTGTTGGCACAGGAGGTGTAGGAGCTCGTCCATCTTGTATCCTCAATCCCTACACTCTGGAAGGTTCTTTATGTCGTGCAGAAGGAGGTACTCTTGGCCTTCGATGATGATTGGGGTTAAGCTGGTGATGCCTAACCCGAAGCTGGGAGCTGTCCTTGCCATCCGCAGCAGCCTTCGCCGAAGCCCGAAATTTTGTTCGCTTGTATGCGTTCCTCGATAAAGTCGATGTCGATGAGGTCCTCGGCGTCGTAGCCTTGTCCGGGCCTCTTGTTTCTCCTCCCCGTTATGAGCCTTCATACCTCCGTGAGCAAACCGCTTTCTCGCTATGGAGGCAGGGGGTTCTATGTTCATTGATCTAATGGAGGGTTCCCCTATTTGAGTTTAAGCTCCCCGATAAGAAGATGGCTACAACAGAGTATAAGAGAAATATCTCTTCATATTCATGGATATGGTCATGTAGTATGGCATGCGACCAGCTCTATTTTTCTAAGTAATTGTCGACGCTTTGAACATCGCCTCGCTATGCTCAAGGCCTATCCTAGGCTAGAAGTACCCTATGCATGGCGGGAGCTCTATCAATGAAGGGCCTATCTTAGCTTGGAACTCTCGATGATCTCTTGGTAGAATGATGTGACATTTATGGTAGCATCAACATTAAATTTTTTCTAGAAGACAACAAAGATAGAGTTGATGTCCATTCTCCGCCATATGAGCAAAGGAGGCTGTTCCATCGCTTCTAAATGAAGAAGTAACTATGATGCTTGTGTGGATGGGGTCAATAAACAGATATGCAAGCCTCTGGAGCAAGAAAAATCGCCTTTGGAGTGAGGAGTGAGACTGCGGAATGCAAATGAGGGTCGGGGGTACATTTATAGGCGTAACCCTAATTTGTGAAATTTTTTTAGTTTGGATATGTCTATCACTTCAAGGTCTAACTAGGTATTTGATAGGTAGTCTAAGGTTATAATCATAAAGACTTCCTAATGGTCCTATTGCAATAAATTTCATCTAATTTGGAGGTAGTTTGGGTGAGTTATGGCTATTTAATTCCTGACCACTCACACAAAGTCGCGAGGGCCGAAGTTAAACTTTAACTAAGGGTCCGGGGCACTCTATAAGGGTGGGCTCTGCTTGGGTCCTAGATGACTCCAAAATTTTGGTATGAGGATAGAATCCTGCTTATCTTGTGGAATTAAGCCTGGATATGCCCTTAGTTTCGGTTTTAGACTTGTCATAGATCAATGGCCAAATACTCACACAAGGTGCGCAGAGAGTCGAAGTTAAATTTTAACTTGGGCCCTCAAGCGACTCGTGGAAGGGTGGGGGCTCTATTAGGTCACTTTTGTCCAAATTAATCAAAACAAATTACACATGCCATCAACAGTAACTACATCAAAGACATTATTACACTTTGCAACTCAAATTAGACAACTTTTATATTACAAAAAATTTGTATGCACATATTTTTAACAAAATTTCTTTCTTTATAAATCCGCCAGCTTCATATCTCTCGGGCATACAAGTGACTCTTTTCACATGAAGAGCACATGCTAGAGAGTCTTCAACATACCGCACCAAAATTTTGCTCATCCGCTTCCTCAGAATGCAAGCAACATGTCATCCTGCTACTCCTCCTTGTCAAATTGTTGAAGATCTCGGGGTCGGCCTTGCAAATGCAACTTTGAATCATAAGTCCATAGCTCCTCCGAAGTGCCGAATCTCCGTGAGGCAACTTTGGCTGAGTACGAGTCCCACTCCGCTTCATGGGCTTCTTCTACGCAGTATGTATCTCTTTAGGGGCTTTTAAAGGTGTTTCCTTTGTTGGCCCTCCTCCTTCACGCACCTAACCTTGTGCTCTCATAATATTTGGCATAGGCCTCGTTATGTAAATTTTATACTCCACCACCTTTCATTTTGTACTTTCCTCGCCATGCTTGAGTACATAAGACTCTCGCGCTTATTGGGCTTCTTTGGCATCCAGAATCGGTTTTGGCCATGCCTGCCAGGGAGGTGGAGCCGCTACTTCCTCGGTTATTGGGATTGAGGGTTCTCGCCTCTTCTCCTCCTCGCAAGGTATCCTCCAGGCATCATCATCCGAAACCAGATTCGAAGAGGACTACCACGGTCCGGCTGCCCCTCTCTCAATCTTCTTCACCCCTTTGTCGGGTATTCTTTCATTTTCTCCTGAGTTTCTTCGGGGAGCTGGTCCTTCCCTTTGTCTTCCTCCGCTTCAAGAGTTCCGCCAAGTCCGCAAGTCTCTTTTTTGGCTTCCCTTCTCTCAAGTATTGCAAGGTCCTTCTCCTCATCATCCTCCCCTATTCCCATCCCTCCACCGGACAGATTCCGCTGCTCTTTGGTGATCCTGATCTTGCTCGCTCTCCCTCCCCGGGTTCCTCCGTGCTTGATGGGTTTGGGTTTGGGTTTGGGGTCCTTCATTTCAAGCTCGCTTCTCGGTTTCTCAGCCTTTGTTCTGCAGAAGCACTTGGACGCTTTGTCGATCTATCCTCCATAACCACTGAGATGCCCCAATGCTTGGTGCGGGCCATGTTTTGAAATATCAAGGACGCTTTTCTAGCACCTAAAAATCACCTTCTTGATTGGAGAGTAGCAAGCTGGGAGGAGTATGGTGAGAATAAAGAACCCTAAGGGTCTATTTATAGGTCCGAGTTTTAGGATTTCGACCGCAATTTTAGGGTTTCACTTGCAATTTTCTATGTTATACCATTATTTAAAGCATTAGTGTTTGCCGGGTTAAGACATTAGGTTTCTTTGGACAAAAGTATTGTATCACTCAAGACAAAGGTGCTTAATGGCCCATTCTAAATTTTAGCTTGAGGCCCTCGATGCACCTTGTAAAGGGTAAAGGGTTACTTTTTTGCTCGATTTTAGGTTTTCTAAACAGCTTTTAATGTTATAACATGTTTTCCTCGACTTAAAATCAAATTTTAAGCCGACTTGTGCTATTAGATTACTTCTAATTATGCATCTTTTCAATCAACAATGGTCAAACATTTACACCGCGGCGCTGGAGCCCCCAAGCCAAAAATTTAGCTAAGGGTCTTGGCGACCGTGAGGGATGACTCCCCATGGCCAAAATTTTCAGGTCTATAATGCTTTTTTTTTTTTTAATTTACTTTTCCTAATTAACATTAGCTTAGTTTATTGTTCTAAAGATGGAAAAAATTCTAATTTTCGAGGTTCATGCTTGGGTTGTTATCCCCAAGATTGAAGGTCTAAAATCATACATCTTATCGTGAATTGGTCAAGCTCGACCTTTTGGTCTACTAAGATCATAGCTCGATACCACCGACGCCCCCTACTCCATCTACAATGCTCCCATCATATCAGAAGTCGGTTCATCCCTCCGCAAACCAAGCCGACAGAGGTCGCCCACCGACACCAATCCCATGACAAGGAATCGATGGGGAAGAATGGGCGGTTTATTCATCCCAATCCCATTGGGATCATCCTAGTCACAAAAGCGTAAGTAACATGAGCACTTGACATCATCAATCAATGCACGATGCGCGTCTTGGCGAAATCGCGGCCTGCCATATCGCGAGAGGCCCTTGCGTCAGGTTCGCTGAGCGAACGGTAACAATCAATGCACGCCATGCTCTCGCCATCGCCGATAGCGTCACTAACCGGTTTGGGGGTTCGCTGAAGGCGAACTTCGGTATGCTATACCTTGAGCATCCGCCCCTAGCGGCGCCCGCTGACGTCATTCGCGGGTTCGCTGGCGAATCAAACCCGGGTTCGCTGGGCAAATTTTGGGGTTAGCGGCTCGAGTTAGTTTGAGGCCCGTCGAAGCCGGAGACCAAGTCCGGACTTGTTCTTTCATGTCGGCCAATAGTAGTGGCGTTTGACCAACTCATAGGTCTTCCACTCACCCAGGTACCCGGCTTGCGAGGTTTCATGATGGTCACACAATATCAAAACTTCGAAGATTATCATGCAATGGAACATAAATCCTAGATTTATAAAAGTATAACCCCTCTTTCTCCATCCACCAATCCCAGTTTGGTTACCACGGGTTGTTGCTTATCTTCTTGATATCGTTTCTAATCCTTTGGAAGAGATCACTCTCCCCTACCATTAAAAAGTATTTAAGCGGCTTAATCCTAGATAAGGCATCACATAGCCAGGATTGTTCTTTCGGGGTATGCTCAATACTAAAATGAAACTCATGCAAAAAGTCAAGCCACCCTAAGCTTGCCTAGGACTAATCTCTACTTGGCTTTGCAAAAACCTTAAGGGCTTATGATCCGATTATAAACCACAAACTTGCGTGGCTCTTTATTGGTACCACATCTCAAGTAGTGCGTATACGTCTTCAATGCATGAACTATAGCCAATAGTTCTTGCTCATATGTTACATAATTTAGTTCATTAAACTACGACTTTCATATGCAATAACATGACCTTGTTGCATGAGCCTGACTCGAGCTTGCCCACAAGCATCCGTGTATACCTCAAACAACTCATTGAGGAATTTGGACTACTCAACTAAAGGCTTTTAATCCTTTCAAAGGCCTCTTGTTGAGCTTGACCCACATACTCTTGATCTTTTCTCAAAAGATCCCGTGGCGTGGCTACTACCTTAGACTTGAACTTGCAAAAATTTCCTATAATAAGTAGCCAACCGAAAGCTTCTCAACTCATGAACATTCTCGGGTTGAGTCCACTCTTGTCCGCTCATTGCCTTGTTAGGGTCCGGAACCTCCCTCCCGACAAGATGTGGCCTAGATAAGCAACCCTTTGCTTGAAATCACACTTAGAGACCTTAGCATATAACTTATTGAAGCGTAACACTTTAAGCACTTGCTCTAGGTCTTTGGAAGTGTTCTTCCAATGAGTTGAGTAAACAAGTATATCATCTAGAAATACTTCAACTGATTTATCAAATAATCAATAAATACTCGGTTCATTAATCTCATGAGCGTGGCGGTGCATTGGTGAGACCAAAGCGGCATAACAAGGAACTCATAATGATCTTGATGAGTTCAAAAAGGCATTTTTGGTTCATCACCTTCCGCGGTTTTGATTTGATGATATCCACTTCTCAAATCAATCTTGGTAAACCAAGTTGCACCACCTAAGCGATCTAAAACATCGTCAATCCATGGCAAAGGGTATCTATCATACTTGGTTGCTTTGTTAAGTGCATGATAATCTATGCATATCGCATAGTGTTATCTTTTTCTTAACTAACAATCTTGGGGCTGCAAAAGACTTGCTTGGTTTGGATAAAGCCTTTTTCAAGTAGTTCCCCAACTTGCTTTTTGACTTCCTCTAACTCAAGAAGACTCAAGCGATAAAGGGGCTCTTGCCATTGGTTTAGTACCATGCTCGAGATCTATCTCATGCTCCACTCCCCTTGGCGGAGGTGACCCTATAAGCAACTCCTCGGGAAACACATCCTTGTATCTTTCCAAAAGATCAAATGGCGAGGATAGTTGAGAGCTATATCAGGTTGCTCTATAAGTGAATTATAAGTTTTAATACATATATCATTATCATATACATAAATTCCAAAAACTTGATTATTATTCACTCTAAAAGCGATTTTGGCACAGTAGTGGCCCGACAACAATTTCGGATCCCACATATGGTGATCCTTGTATCTTGTGGACTTAGTGACTTCTAACTCAAAAGTTAATACATGGGATGCCCAATCAATGGCCGGATGTGCGTTTTGAAACCACTTTATTCCCAAAATGACATCATAGCGTTTCAAATTGATTAAATCAACATCAATTTTAAAAGGCGAGGCTGCTCTAGGTGAACTTCTATCTTGAAGTATCAAGTCTATGCCACTGGCTTGTTGATCTCCATGTTGAACACGAGGCCTCCTCCCCTTCAACTACATGCGGAGTCACCTTAAATTCGACTCTAGGCCTAGCTCCTCGCTAAGTCTGCGGACAAAAGAAATTGTGGATTGCTTTCGCCCGAATCAATAAGAACAATCCGTTCTTTTCCTTGATTCTACCTAGAACCGTATAACTTTAGCAAAGAAAACTTTAGAAGAATCATTTACCATGCTTTCTTCTCTCGCGATGGCCCGGCGGTGTCTTCACGCTTCACCATCCGATGGTGTTTTTGGCGTCGCGGACTACGCTTCTTTGGCTTTTGTGGCTTAGGACATTCTCTGCGCATAATGACCCATGCCTTGGCGGTTATAACACTTTATAGCTGCCTTTTTTTGGCTTTCGAATCTTTAGGCGGCCCATGACCTTTTTTATTCGATTGATTTAAACTTAAAACTTTTTTGGCGGATGACCCTCCATCCACATTGTTCTCAAGTCGTTTTGATTTCGGTCAAAACTCCTTTTTTGTCTTTAGGCTCCTCTCGACCAACTAGTTTTCTTACAAGCTCCCTTTGCTTCTTGAGCGAGTGGGTTCACTTTGCAACAAGTGCGTCTTGATCTTGACTTCTTTCATACCATTAACAAAATGGTCCATCTTCATCGAGGGGTAAGGTTGGGAAGTCTTGCGAACAACCCTCGGAGTTTACTCACATATTCTGTAAAGTTCCAATTTGCCTTTGCGCTCAGAAGGGAATATTAGTGCATGGCGGCTATCAAAGTGAGGCGCATACTCATCTTTGAATCGCTTGCGAAAGTCATCCAAGGCGAAAAGGTCTTTTCGCTATCGATTATGGATACCCCACCGCGAGTGGCAGCACCTTTCGACTTAAAGGGCGTGCAAAACTTTTCAACGTGTCACCTTTCTTAGTAGCGCATAATATAACTTCATGCGGCCTAACGGAACTTGTCGCATCCTCACGGTGTTCTGTTCCATCAAACTCAGGCATTTTCATTTTCTCGAGCTTTGATTTCTTCCTCAGAGCGGATTCCACGGTCTCCTCGGAAGGATCACTCCGACCAAATTGGCTATGTCGGTGTAAGCGACCAACTCAAGTGGTGCACTCTGGCCCCTTCCCCTAGCGGTACCCGTCTTGGTTGGGTTGTCAAAAGCATTTGGAATACTTCTAGAGTTACGCATAAGTTGATCAATAGATTCCGTGCTCTGCTCTGGGCGGCACTTTCTAGCATCCATTGATTCATTTGTCTCTGCATATTTTTCGAGAGTTCTAGCAACCAGAAGATTGCTCTTCACGAGAACCCCTCGAGCCGTAGTACTGTTGTGCGATGTCGTCGACCTTGATGCTGCTGGAATCTTGCTCGAGAAGCTGCTGCCGACCACAATACTGCGCCTCGCTAGTAACCAAATCTACCTATGATTGGGTCATCCCGAGGGTGTCGGGTATCACTCTGAGGTTGCTCACTAACAGCGGGGAAGACAACCCCACACCCAGGTTGCCCACTGTAACATGGCCTCAAAGTGAAGCGGTAAAGTCCTCGGATGAATATCGCGGCAGCGAGGAATTATGCCATCTGTTAAAGCAGCGGTTGGCAACCCATCAATTGGGCGTGACATATCTAGTGCGGTCGGTCATGGCTCTAAACCTTGCTCCGATACCAAATTGTCAGACGCCTACAAAGTAGACACAACCGCGCTACCTAGAATTCCTAGAATTCCCCACAACCCACGAACTCCACTGAGCTCCCCATGCGCGTTGCTTCTTGATCCCGGGGGATCGATCCTGAAGCCTAACTTCGGCGGTTCTAACACAAGGCCGAATGCTGCCTAACGGTGTTGCTCTAAGAGCACACAAGAATGCTTCAAAGTAGAGGTGTTCCCCTAAGCCAATACCAAAAGTGAAGTGGCTTAGAACAAGCCGAATTGATCACCAATCAATTCATAATGGGCCAGAACCTCCGTCAGTACAAGATTAGGCTGATCAGAAGAGTGGTATGCTTCAACTGCTTGCTTCAAGGAAGAAAACTGAATCGAGCAATAATAGCTCAGATCCGGCCTCTTTTGGCTGATCCGGCCGTGCTATATCAGGCTGCGATCAGATATCTTCGAAAAGCCTTTTGGCATCCAATGGGATTCCGTTACCTCACACCCCTAACTCAATGGTTAGGTGGTTTTTTTAGAAAGTTTTCTTATTTAAAAATTATCCCCATGCCGCCCCTAGGCGGTATTGCCGCATGGGACATTCCCTGGCCACCCCGTGGCATTCCCAAGGTGAACTCCTGGTCCCAAGGTTGGCAAGCGCGACTTGCCCTTGGACCATAACAGCGTCACTATGTGTCGAGCAAACACAAGTACCATATGATGCATCAATTTTACAGGTTGGAGCAGGGCAATAAGACAGTGCAGAAATATATTGAAGAATTTATGAGGCTGAGGCTCTATATGCCAAAGTTGAGCGAAAGGCATGCAGTGGAGGGATATATTGAGGGCTTGAATGAGAAGATCAGGAAGCTTGTGAGAGCTATCAACCCCAAAACAGTATCAGAAGCAGAGTCCAAGGCCATGAGCTTACAAGGAACAGGTCCCCAAAGCAGTGGTCAAAAGCAGCAGTACTATCAGGACAAGGAAAAAGCCACTGGAAGCTATAGTCCAAGAGCAACAAGCCCGACAACTGCTAGACGTCAGTAAAATGCAAACTATGAGAAGCAAAGGGAATGCAAATTTTGGAAAAGGAGGACAAAAGCAGGTCAATTTTAGGGACAAAGAGCAAGCGGGTGGTTCAAACTACTCCAAAGCGGTAAAGCAGTTCTTATAGTCCATCTTAGAAGGAGAAAAGCGAGAATGTATAGCAAAGCGGTTGTGCTTTAAGTTCTTCCAATTGGGACATCCAGACACACAATTGTCCTTTTGTGATGAATGCGGCACTAAGCGAGCTAGGAGGATGGGAGACACCCCAGGAGAGCGATGATGAAGATGCACGCAACTACATCGGGGTGAATGCCACATCTTTGCTACCATTGACTCAGAGAATGTGAGAGTCAATATCGGAATCATCTCACAATAGGAAAAGTCAAAGGCAAGTCCTTCATAGTGTTAGTAGACACGGGAGCACTCATAATTTTGCTTCGCCAAGGATGGTAGAGTTGTTGAAGTTGAAGCCTTTGAAGTCAAGCCCGGGCTGTTGTGTTGGCAAGTGGGGCAATCAATACACATCGAGGAAGAGGATCAACTTCGACATAGATTTGTCAAGTATCAACATTGGAATGGGAGCAGAGGTCATGAATATTGGCAAGTATGATTTGATCATAGGCATGAAATACCTTGGCCCGACAGGGGCTGTGATCTAACGGCGCCAAATGACAAAGTCATTGAGATAACAGGTAAAAGAAGTCACCTTAATCATGCAATGCATGTCCAGTAAGAAGTTACTTAGATGCATAAAAAAAGAGCAAGTGGCCTATGTCTTTAAGCTCAAAGTTGAGGAGCCAGATTCCGAGCAAGACAAGGAGGCCAAAGCATTGAACAAGCTGTCGAAGCAAATAGCCAAGCTAGTGAAGGAATTCCATGATTTGTTCCCCGGATGAGATCAAGCAACTTCCACCATCTGAGGGGACTCGGGGACTAAGCACGCAAGTAAGGCACCTTCTGAAATGTCACCTCGGGGTTGGCGGATTAAAGAAGCAATTCTGAGGGGAGTTGCGAGACCTAGGGTTTATAAGACCTAATGTCTCCCCATTAAGGTATGCCCGATCCTATTTGTCAAGAAGAAAGATGGAAGTTTAAAAATGTGCATTAACTATCGTCAATTGAACAAGCACACCATCAAGAACAAGTATGCACTACCCCGATCAGACGATTTGATGGATCAGCTACAAGGTATGTTTTCTCCAAGATAGACTTGAGATCGGGCTACCATCAGATTAGGAACAAGGAAGAAGACATTCATAAGACTGCATTCAGGACGAGATATGGCCACTACGAGTTCACAGTGATGCCATTTGGGTTGTTCAACGCTCCAGCAACATTCATGAGACTCATGAACGACAGTTTTCGTGAGTTTCTAGACACGTTCATCATAGTTTTCTCTGATGACATTTTAGTCTACAACAAATCCTTGGAGGAGCATGCCTAACACTTGAGAAAGGTACTTGAAAAGTTAAGGAGACATCAACTTTATGTGAAGCTATCCAAGTGTCCTTATGCCTTGAAAAAGAGTAGAGTACTTGGGGCATGTAATTCTGGCGGAAGGATTGCTACCGACCTTGCGAAGATTGAAGTGGTAATATATTGGCCAGCACCGAAGAACATCCATGAAGTGAGGAGCTTCCGCGGCTTAGCAGGGTATTATAGAAAGTTTGTCAGGAACTTTGCAAAGATAGCCTTTCACTAACAAACCTCACCAAACTTTGAGAGATAAAAAGATTGGGCAAGTCATTGGCAAAAGAAGGACCAAAGCGGCATTTGAGACATTGAAGGAAGTTTTAATGGCGCCCCGGTCTTAATATTGCCGGATCGAGAGAAGGATAAGTTGGTGGCAAAGTTGGTGGCAACCAATGCTAGCAAAGATTGCAACAAGAAGCGGTCTTGATGCGGGGAGGAAGGGTTGTAGCATATGATTCAAGAAAAGATGAATGATGCCAAAATCGCTACAACACATGACCAGGGGTTGCTAGTAGTGATGAGAGCATTGAGAATATGGAGACACTATCTATTGGGAAGGAGTTCCGATTAGGTGCGGACCACGATAGTCTGATATGTCTTCCGCGCAACTACATCTCAACTTGAGACAAAGGGAGATGGATGGAGTTCACGGAGGTATGATTTTAGACATATTATTGTACAAGTTAGGCAAGCTCAATGTGGTTGTGGGCCCAGCTCTCAAGACAACCTTTGGCGACGAGGAGTCCATTGCAATGCCATATCAACACTCACTAGTGAGTTTGGCAAGAAAGATAGAAGAGACATTGCCAGCAGGGCCAGAGACTTTAAGGAAGCATGGACAAGCCTTTCCAAGGAGGCAAAAACGGACAAAGAGGAGGAAAACCTTCAAGCATTTTAAGAAGGAAGGTAACCTATTGTACCATACGAACAAATTGTGCATATCAGAGTCATCCGGAGTCAGGAAGTTGATACTCTATGACACACACAATAGACCAATAGCCGGCCACGCAGGTTTCATGAAAACCTACTTCAAGATAAGATGTAGCTACTACTGGCCTGGCATGAAGAAGCAGATAGCCAAGTACATTCGAGAATGTCGGCTATGTCGACAAATAAAGGTAGAACAACTTGAATTCGGGGGCGTTAGAGCCATTGCGGTCAAAATCTGAGAATGGAAGTAATAAGCATGGACTTCATAACAAGGCTCCCAAGAAGCTTAAGGGGCAAGGATGCCTTAATGGTAGTAGTCAACAAGTTGTCAAAAATAGCACATTTTTGTGCCATGCGAGGGACCCGCAGTTAAATAAATGTGTACAAACATAGTGTTGGACATGCAGGCCAATAGAAGGATCTAAGCGGCGGGGAAGGTCACATACTTGAAGACTTGCAATATATATTTTGTCATAATGTGTTGCAAGAAGAGAGAATGGACCTTTAAGTTATAAAATTTTCAAAACTTTGTGAATATTAAGTATAAAAAAATATAAAAGTGTTGTGGATATTAAATGTTAAGTAAGGGTTGAGAAATTACCTTACTATAATAAATTATGAAATAAAAGGATGTGATCATAATAATTAACTTAAATATTACCTCGAGGTAATTGTTGGAGCTACATACATGGAATGTCTTGTGGGGGGACCATCTGCAGGTTTTCAAGGAGGAGAGACTCGTGATGTTGCGGACAATATCAATTCAAGATGGGGACATTGTCATTCCAGCATTATATACGGTATGAATACGTATATTATACGGCTACATCACTCGTACATGTCGCCTTGACAACATGTAATTGGAAACCGTAAAGGTTGCACCCTGGAGGGCAACTTCCTAGGTTGCATATATCTTTACATGTGCATTAAACCCTTTGCCACGTGGCAAAACCACACATGCTCTTTTAGCCCTAACTCTAAAAGGTCATGTAAAATGAGCAAAAGGGAAACCCTAAACCCTTTTCCATTTTAGCATTTCACTTCCTCGAGCCATTTCGGCCCGGGCCAAAATTGCTATCTCCACATTACCCGGGCAGCCATCAAGCCGGCTTTGCACAACACATCTCCAAGATTCGATCGCCTTCGCCTTCAACAGAAGCATGGACGCATTTCAAGGAGGTGGAGCAAGCCAAGGTTTAGGTAAATCGCAATTCTGTTGTGCAATGCCAATTTTTAGTCCGGCAATGAGCTAGTTTAGCATGTTAGTTTAGCCTTAGAGGCCTTATAGACTCTGAGATCACAATCCCTAACCAAGGAACCTAACCATGTATGTTTAGGTAGGTAGATTAGATGTTATTCTATATTTCAGTTCTATGGATGATGATATTCTACTCTATGTGCACTCCTGTGTATTGGGAAGGGGGGTAGAGACCCTGAAAATCTCAGTAGTTGATGTATCTAGATAGCCTCATTAAATCCCAATTATTGGGGCACATTGCATAAGAGCGTCCAGACTATGGGTGGCGAGGCTAGGCCGATAGACAAGGAGGATATGTCCGATTACAGATTGATCCCTCTGGTGTGTAAAGCCTACCAGGGATCTTTGCGGGCTAGGCCTAATGGCTTGCCACTGCGTGTGGACAAGGCATGGGCACGACACCTCTGGGTGATGTGTCACCTTCAATGAGTATGGCCAGAGATAAAATATAAATTGCGTCCTGGCCAAAATGCATCAGCGACCCTACGATTGTTGTTCGAGCATGCCATGAAAGAGTCAATATCCGATATCTTGGTCCCATATCATATGTGATGCATGTCATTGAATTTCAAAAGCATGGTTTACCCCATGGACACATCGTCATAAATACAGAGCATGAGATCCCGATAAACATGATCGATAATCTAATCTCTGCAGAGCTACCAGAAATGAACCCACACTAAGAGCACCGGTCGAGAAGTACATGATCCATAGACACACAAAACGTTGCCTCAAAGAAAACAATATATTGCTGCTACAAATACGAAACCATTGAATCAACAACATACATCGATGAAAGGGATATGCATAGTCTGAGGCGACAAGCGGAGGCGGATGTGAATGTCATTCCATACATCCCATTCCTATTGAGGGAAATGGATTGCCATGTTCGTGGACGTTGTATCGACTGTTTATTTTTTTGCATATCTTTATGGCTACATATACAAAGGCTTTGATATGACTCGCTTCCACATTGACCCTGCAAAATAAGCGCCCGACCATAAATATTCCAAAATAATGCGCCCGAGGAAACAACGGTGACCAAAATCACCACGAAGAATGAAATCGGGACTATATCTCTACCATCCATGAAGGCCACATGGAGAATCATGTCCTACCACATGATAGAAAAGCATTCCTCAAGTAAAATCTCTTCCCCTACATTTAGGACACAACAAACATTGTTTTAGAAATGCATTCATAGACTCACGGAATCTCCTATTAGATAGGTACTTAGGCGGACGCTTGATCCCAAATTTGATCATGTTACCTACATCGAATACAATGAACAATACACGTCTACTACATATAAACCAAGCATTGTCCTTAAGACAACCGATCATCTAGAACAAAAAACTCAGGCATAACCCAGAACATCATCCATAAAGAGAACAAGAGGACAACTAATTTGTAGAATCATTTGCTACTTCCAAGGGTTGGAGAGTCATTCTCTGACCATTCTACACGAGACTCATCACAGCTCCCACAAGGCCACCCACGATCTTGGGAGGAACTCAAGACCCATGACCAACAACAATACAAAATATATCAGAAAACTGCTCAAGCCATGGGACTAATTGCACCAGCAACTGAGGCCATAGCAGTAATGGAGAAAGCAATCTCACGCTTCAAAGTCCATCAATATTATGATTTCTATTTGCGCTCTTAATACTAGATTCCAAACCGGCACTCCAACTATGGAAAACATTTCAACACCACATGATGGCCAGGCTTTCTAGAGCGATACCGGAAAACCAACTAATTGCTGCCTTAATGAAAGCCTCCTCGCTATTAACAATACCTTAATCAACATGGGCCGGTTTAGCCATGAAGCGAAGTGTTTTGGCGGATGCAACTTGAAAATTTATCTTGCAATAGGAGATGTAGGAAAATCGGATATATTTTGCATGCTTGCATCTTTGAAGTCGAAAAAAAGCAGTTTGAAGATCCGTAGCATGATTAGGATTGCAACACAGAAAACAACATAGAAAGTTTGAGTTGCAATACAGAAACTAGCATAAAAAGTCTGTGCAATTTATTTCTGTAAATGAATAAGCCTTGATTAGGATTGCAACATAGAAACCAGCAAAGTTGCAACAAAATACATTATTTCGAAATAGAACTTCTGAAAATATGTAGTAAAGCCATGGCTTTATGGTGTTGCAAATACACAACAAAATACATTATTTCGAAATAGAACTTCTGAAAATATGTAGTAAAACCATGGCTTTATGGTGTTGCAAATACACAGAGGCCACTCTCGTAGAAAGTCATGGCAATGTGCCTTCTGAAGTGTTTGCTATGGGACAATAATGGACATTCTAGTTTTGCTAGTTGTTTGGGATGCATTGGTTAAGGAAACTTCAAGATCAAGGCCATATAATTGTTATAATGGTGATTTCCAGTCTTTGGAGAAGGATATTCCTAGTATGCATTGATAAATCTTTAGTAAATGTACCATTGAAGTTGTTGGTTCTAGTTAATGCGTCTGCATATGAAAAGAACTTCTAACATGCATAAGGACATGTTAATGATGGAAGTAATTTATATTATAAGAGAGGAATAAGGTTGAGGAATTACTCCTTCCTACCGAGTTTTATCATTGTTGTATTAGATGGTAAATTGCATGACTTCTAGTACTTCGGAAGAAATGGTCTTCTGAAGAGGCAACATCCTGCTACAGAGACAATAAATTAAGGCTTCAGAAGGTAAGATATTTTAGTGAGATATCACAATATAGTTGACTAGAACAACTGGAAACAACACTTAGAATTTATTGGAGTTAAGTACAAAATAAAGATAAAATAAGGAGGGATATCATAGTTGACCCGGACAACTGGAAGAACAACTGGGTCAGGCCTCGTTTAGTTTTGCACTAACCAGGATCTATAAAAAAAAACACCCCTAATTTTGCCGGATTTTACACTAATTTTATAAAATTTCGACCGGAAATTTGCCTGCATCTAGTTTATCAAATCGGATATTTCAAGATTCTGGGGGAGAACCCCTAATTTCGACCCTTGACTGGGTCTCGACAAGATTTTTGGAAAAGAGCATGTGGGTACAATTTAGGGTTGTAAAAGAAATGGAGGGACAAGCATGGTTGGCATTATTTATTTTATTTTTATTTTATGTTGGCATTATGAGGGGCATTAAATGCAAGGAATGGGGGCCCATGGGGACACTAATCTTCCAACTTACTGGATGGACTTTTGTGGCCAACCAAAACAAATAAATAAACAAACATCTTTACACTTGCCAAATTATTCCAGCGGTGCGAAACGCACCCCTTCATTATTGCACTTGTTGACCCCATGCTTCGGTTACAAAACTCTCAACATAAACATTTACATTTCTTTCTGCTTCAAAATATTAACTATGTACACCAATTTTCCCTGTTTCTGCTCCAACCCATTCCTGCAGATCAGTGGATCAAATCGATCTTCATTTCAGATTTTTGCTGATCAGACTCTTCGTTTTGGTCAAAATTGTGTTTAAACAGCTGCCGATCCAGATGAACTGCCCTGTTCAATGCCGGATGAAGCTGAAGCAGAAGGTGCAACTCTTCTTTCTCTGCTCAGTACTCTCCTGAGACTTCTCCACCTGCTTGCCGGAGATTTGGATCCTTGATTGATGGAAGAAAACCCATATCCGGATATGCTCTGTGATCGATCCATCTGGGGCCGTGGTATTTCCACCCTTAAATTCCTTCTGCTGCTCAGCTCCAGGTGGACCTTGAAGTAGCTCTAGAATGGTGGGTTTTCTCCAACTGGCATTCTTCTTATCTGCTACGGCAATACAGGAATCATCAGGATCTGTATTCTCAATTCCTGTTTCTGCCGATCCGTTCGTAGAATCTTCATTTGGATTTGGAACAGGTTCGGAATTAGAAGACGAAGAAGAACAAAAAATCGTCTGAGATTGGAGGCTCTTCCAACCCAATTTGTACACAGAAATCTGCCGGATTTCCAAGCTCCAATTTTGCATTTTCTTCTAACCTAATGCTGCTCCGGCAAAGCGGACACGTTGAATGCGAAAGGAACCACATGTCTATACATTCGATATGAAATGCATGGCTGCATTTTGGCAAAGTTCGCCCTTTTTCATTCTCCTCAAATTCGCACAGACATACAGGGCAATCAATCGGCTCCATATTTTCCGATTTAAAACTAAAAATGGGTAGCGATTCAACCAAGGATCTGTCTAATCCGCGTACCAGACCCGGATTTAACGGTTCATCTGCTATAAAATCAAGCTGCTGAAGCCGCCTCCTTCTCGGATTGAATTGGGAATTTTTCCAGAACCATTTTGCGTACAAATGAAGGGCAACAATAAACAAAACCACTGCGAATAATACCACTATTGCAGCTATCATAATCCTAATATTAACAGCATACGGATTAGACGCAGATACAGGATCATTGTTCTGATCTGTTGCGGGCAGGGGAGGATAGATGTAAAATGTACCAGACATTCCTGATCAAATTTTGAATAATCCTCCTGCTCAGTGATGAATACAAAAAAAAAAAAATCTCCTGCTCTGAGACAATGGAATAAATCCGGCCCCTTTTCTTCGATCCAAAGACACGCTTTTACGATTACGACCCAAATCAACAGGAAAAACCGATTTGAAGCATGATCAAAGACTCAAAAATCTAGATTACCCGCATTCCGAAATGGGATTTAATGGTGCAGCTGAGGCCGATTGATCGCCCAAATTTCCACGGACTAATTGAATAAGGAGCAGCAGAATCTGGCACAAATTTGGGCGGGCACAGCATCGGTTCAACAGGGGCACATGAGCAAGTAAAGGCATGGCTATGCTATGGCGATGGATGGCTATGGCAGGCAGGCAGGCGCCTGTGTGCTGCAGCGGCGGTATTTAATGCCCGTCGGCGTCCGTCATGAATATGCTGCCAGATGCGACGGAATATTCCCGCCTCTGTGACGGAAAGAGACGCGGCTTCAATGTTCATTCCTTGCAAAATAGAATTTTGTCGTTGTGTTGTTAAAAGGCTGCATTTTTTAGGTCAAACGGATTTTGTTTTTTTTTTGTTTTGTCATTTTATTTAATGCATGCTGTTGACCCTCCACCTTTGCTCTTCATTTGTCAATCCTTCCACATGCACTCCTTCAATTCTCCTTTATTTTTTTCTCAAATATATATAAGACACGTACTTATACACGTTTCTTCTGGGATCCTATGTCCTAAGCGTTTTTTTGGTGCATGCTCATACTAGACCTAAAAGAGTACTAATATTGGGGGAGAACTCGTATATTACAACTTTTATATTACCTTTTGGAAATCTGCTAAGGTTCAACGGAAACTTTGTATCGTCCTTTATAGAAAATACATAAAAATCTTCCGAAAAATTCCTTCCATGCACGAACGCAACTAGAAATCTCCAGTTTCTAATTGAAAAAACCTTCTTACCCCAGAGTTCTTCCAACATTGATCGTAAAAACTTTCTTTACCTCAAATTTCTTCCAACATTGATCTTCATTGGTTTTGCCAGTCATAAATGTATCCTAGACTCCAATTTATAAAATGAGATGCACTTTGAACGCCCGAGAATCTCCAGTTTATAAGATGAGGTGCAACCTGGACTACCTCGTTCGTCGAGTCTATCCATCCTATGGGCCATTTTCCTGGCTTGTATGATATCTCAAGTCATATTCTTCTAGGAACTCCATCTAACGTCTCTGTCTTAAGTTGAGTGGTTGCATAAAGATACATTGGAGGCTCTAATGATCAGTATCTAACTGAAATTTTCTTCCCGTCAAATAATGCCTCCATATGCGTGGGACCTTGGCGGCCGGCTAGGAGATCACAGTGCCGTGGGTGGGGTATTAGCTTTCTGCGTCATTCATCTTCTTGGTGTCGCATGCCACAACTCTGCCCTCTTGCATAAGTACTCCCCATGTGGCTATCTTGCTTGCATCAATATGTACGAGTGACGTGGCAGTATAATACATATATATATTCATACTGAATATTATGTTGGAACGTCACAATCTCCCCACCTTGAATTGATGACAGCATCACGAGTCTCCCCATCTTGGACACCTGCATGAACCTTACAACTCGTTCCATACATGCACTTTTTTTTACAATTACCTCGAGGTAGTATTTAAGTTTATTATGATCACATCCTTTATTTCATTAGCAAGGTAATTTCCCAACCCTTACTTGAATTAACACTTAATATTCACAAAACTTTTATAATTTCCACACTTAATATTCATAAAAATTTTATAATTTAAAGGTCTGTCTCGTCTCCTTGCAACACATTATGACAAAATACGTGCTGCAAGTCTTCGCAGTGCGACCCTCCTTCCCCTTAGATCATTCCATTGGCCTACAGGTCCAACACTACGTTAGTACACATTTATCTATTGTTTAAATTTGGTTTTTCTAGCAAGTGGAAAACTTTTTGGACTTTTTTTTTCAGGCTTCTTTGTCTAAGGTTGTGGGGATTTTTTACGTCGAAAAATATTTCTGACTACCAAAAATCAAGACAATTTCCTCGAATATGATTTCAGCAGGGTTTTGCTTTCGATGGATTATTTCCTTTCTAGCATCGAGGCCTTGTATGTCGGATGGAAGACACGTCCATAAGCTATTTGGCATTATTACATGCCATTATCAGAAACTTTGACCAGCTTAGAAATTTATCGAGCAGTATGATTAGCTGGGCGAAGAAATTTTGTGGCATCTGAGGGCTTTATGAAGCATGCAAACCTTCTTAATAATTCTCTATTGTCTGGCAGTTATGGTGCGCATCCCATTTTTTTGCCTCTTCTGCTCTTCATAGAGTTCCAATCCTGTTTGAGAGTTGTTTCCGTTTCCACTTCCATTCTTTACAGGGATAATTATAGTGTGAATTACATTCTAAAAAAGAAGATGGGCAAAATTAGTAATAATGAATTCTATATCATGAGATGGAGCCCCCTGTTTATCCCTAGTAATACTAATATATTTCGATCTCTACCTGGATAACTCTCCCTAATTTGCCCACGGCCATGTGGACCATCTCCCATCTTAAGGCCATCTCTAGTAATCTTGAAAATTATACGCATCAATATTCCTCAAAGCGAATTTTCCCTCGGTTTGTATTTCAAGGAAATTGATTTTAAGTGGCGAATGAAGTTAAGATCAAAATCTCTAAAGACAGATTTCTTAATCTTAAATTTGTTTACTCTAAGCATCCGGTTCACGAGAATTTGATGAAGGATATGGGGGATATTGAAAACAACCTCTATAGCAGGCATCCTCCCCTTGTTATTCGACAGGAATGGCGTCCCAAAAGATATGCCATGAATGAAGGGAAGGTAGCGGTTACGTAAAAAGGAAAATAAGGAGAATCAAGTTCTTGAGGTAGATGATTGTAGCAAGGAAAAGGGCATGTATAACAGGGAGTATCTATTGGCCTTTGATCCCAATAATCTGTTTTTAGACAGAGATTGGAATCTCACATTCAAAAATGTTAATCCGGCAGTCAAGATTAACACATGTATGGTAACTCTGTCCTTTCCGATTAGGGGAGAAACTTATGAAGAGGAGGAAATGAAAGAGGATAGCTTGGAGAATGACTTCATCCATTCCTGTGATGAGATGGGTTGGAAGCAAATCACTCACAAAAAAGAAGAGGAAGGGTCGAGAAAAAAATCTATCTTTGGACACAATCGGTCTCGGTCAGAAACTACGCCATTCGATCAAGGATGGCCAAAGGTTTAATATAAATATTAATGATTAATCCTATTAAAATTATCACACAGGAATCTCACAGGCATCAATAGTATGGTTAAAATAGAATAGAATAGAATAGTTTTTTTGACCAATAGGTCAATAGGTCATGGGACCCATACAATGGGCTAGTACAATCATTACTACTAGGATTAAAAAACCCCAGCCTCGAAATGTTTTCAAGGGAAAAACCTTAGTAATGATGATACTAGACAAAAGCGGAGATAATGACTCTTTGAGGGCTCATTAATTGCGGGCGTTTATCTAGAACCTCAAGTATGTATAATGCCAAGTCATGCCGGATGGTGCTCACGAGAAGTTGTGGGCGTGGAATGGAATGCTAAGGTCAAAAAATGATTCGGACTATCTCAAAAGCAAGGCAACTCAGAAGAGTATGGCTTTCATCTTCAATAACCTGTAACTGGCAACAGGCACATAGTCTCGCTTCTCGCGGCAATTGCGGCCGCTCCCATCTACCTGTCTCAATCCGTAGCCTGTGGGATCGTCTTAAGGTTTGTCTCACAACCCTTATCCCTGACATTTTATTTATCCAGGAACACAAAATCCATGACTCTAATCATGAGAATATTATTTTCAAGGTCCTTCCCTCTAATTTCAAAGTTTGGTCTATTAGTGCTAATGATTCTTCTACAGGTATTGCCATTGCTTGGAATCAGAATACCAATTTGGAGGTTACTTATATGGTTCATGACAATAATGGGAGGTGGCAGATCCTGGTTGGCACTGTTGAATCCTGTAAAATTGCTTTTGTCAATGTTTATTATTATCATAATCCCTCTGACAGGATTTTGGTTTGGAATAAAATTAATCAGTCTAGCTAACACAGTATAGATGAGTTGGTGATTGGAGGTGATTTTAACATAGTCCTTTGAGAGATTCATGAAAAGCAGGGAACTTTAAAGCTCTTACGCGGGAATATTGTGCTTGATGCGATCTTACGGCTTCTCACAATCTTATTTTAGCCATGGTAGGCCTAATGCCTTCAGCTGGTCTAATCACAGAACTAACCCTATCTGCTACCTTCATGACAGGTTCTATATGAGTGAGCATTTGTGGACCAAATGTAGCAGAGTTGTGAACATGACGGGCTACACAATCTCGGATCACTTCCCTCAGATGATCACCATTATGGGAACTGAAAATAGAGATAAAAGAAAATCTTATTTCAAGATGAATGTCAGCCTTTTAGATCGGGGAGGATTTTATGGCCAAGCTCAAGAAATTATTAATTGCCATCCTAGACGATGGTGATACTGGATGGATGTGGTGGTGGATTAACCTGGCTAAGCACATTAAGAATTGGCTTAAAGAATGGGGGGAGAAATATTTTCCATCAGAATCAAGCCCATCTGCAAGGCTTGAAAATGAATTTGGACCTGGCCCCCCTTTGAACAACGGAAAGTATAAGAGTTCAGATCGAGAAGGAAGAAATTAAAATAGCCAAAGGCTGGAGGATGAAAGCTAAAATAAAGGAGCTCAAAGAAGATGAAAGATGCAACTCCAAGTATTTCCTTATTAAAGCTAAATCTAGGATCAAAAGGAATCATATTTATGAGGTCAAGGTGGGGGATAACATCACTCCTAAGCAGATGGGCCCAAGCAGATGCGTGGGGAACAGTGCAGGGATGACAAAGGGTTGGATTTGGTACAGTATGGATCCACGGGACATCAAGGACAACATGAACAGGAACAGATCAATAGGAAAGGGACAGAATGGATGGAATTTGAAAAGCTTTATAAAGGCCTGTCAAATCAGCCGCAGAGATCCATGATTGAACTCATAACATTCACAGGAAAGGGAATCTTGGCAAAATAATAGCAGATGGGAGATTTTCTGGTTGATCTGGTACAATGGGAAGAACCGACCGATCACTTTCGAATCTGGCCGAGGGAGCTTGATTTGCAAGGATCTGAGCCATTTTGCCCAACCATCTTGGACCCGGATTAACGAAGAAGCGACGCGTATACTCCAAAACAAGGGAGGAAAGGCATCTTAGATTCGAGGTATTCCTAACCTCAAGAATGTTGTGATTCTGCTAAACTTAAAGAAATGGAACTTAAAGGCGATAATAGGGTGCATCCCGATCCACGAGGGAGTCAAGCCCGATGACCATAAAAAATGAAATTTGCAAAATGGCCAGGGGGTTGGAGATTAATGGGATTTATTGGTTGGATTTCCCCTTTTTTGTTGTAGAATGTGGGAATGAGAGAACTATAACCCATCTGCTCAAACAGGGCACAATGTTTATGGCCAACACTCAATTCTATTTTCAGAAATGGAATCCTAAGTTTGATCCACAAAACCTAAGTCAATTGTTTCATCCGGCCTCGGTTTCTGTTCAAGGATTAAACCCAATATACTGGCATGAGGACATACTTAAACTACTCTTCAAGGATATTGGAGACTACATTGGCTGTGAGATTATTTCTGAAAGGGCCCCGAAGGTATGGGTTCAACTGGACATCCTTAAACCTATACCCAAATTCATTGAGTATCTGGATTTTTTTGACAATCCAAAGAAGCTTAGTCTCAACTGGTTTGGACTACCCAGCCCATGCAATATATGTGGGATCAGATTGCATGGAGGGGGAGTATGTAAGGGTACATGGTCGGTCAATACTGTAAACCCCACTCCAGATAATACTCCAGCCAATACTTTATACAAAGGAGAGGGGACCCACAAAAAAAGGGTGGAAGATGAGTGGAATCAAGTCAACAACAGGAAAAAAGGAAAAAAGAATACAAATGGGAGTGCTCGAAGAATTCCAGAAAAATAAAAAAAGGAGAGGAAAAATAAAAATCTTTGAAACATTCTGAAAAGAAGGCGAGGGAAACAAAAAGAAGGAATGGAGGAAAAAAGTAATGAATAATAAAGTGGGGAATCAGTTCAAGGTTCTTGTAAGTCCTACCTTAGGCCAAGAAATTGATCAGGGAATAAAGGATAATGGACTTATAAGTCCCATTGGCCAAGATACAGGTTTGACTCAAGGTCAAACTGTAAGACTTCCAATGGGCCAAGGGATTATCCAGGAAAAAGGAAAAATGAAAAATGATATTGAACATGACCCCAAACTTGTGGTCACCCCTGCACACCTCCAAAGGAGCAGTACCCTCATGATTGTGGATCCCATCTATCCTAGAATCAATGAATACCCTGATTCATCTGATTCAGACAGGTCAATAGGAGGAACTGTTCTTTTCCAGGGGGAGAAATCCAGCTCCTCACCCATAACTCCTAATAGAATGGAGTTCAAAGGAGAAGATGAACATGATTTACATGAGGAGCTCATGGCCTTAATTGAAAAAGAAGAAGGCCAGAGGGATTTGGATACTCAGGATTCTGATGTGGTACCCTGCACAGAGCCTATGCAGGAAAAATATGAATCCAAATTCTTCACTAAATCTCCCCTTGAGGAATTATGTTCTGATGGTGTTGATGATACATTTGCTGGCACTGAAGAGCTAAATTTGGAAGAGGATTTGGAAGAGGTTCCTAACTCGGCTCCTGCTGACATGGAAAATGAAGTCTTCTTCACCCCTGCCACCACCAAAAAGAGAAGTAAGAAAGTTTACTTCTCTGACAACAGTCCAGCTTTGAACTTGAGGGTGCAACCTAGGAAAGTCTACCCAGCTTAATGAAGTGTGTAACATGGAACATGAGGGCATTAAAGGCCCCTAAAAGGAAGAGAGCTATTGTGGCACTTAAAGACTTGAAGGCAAATATTATCTTGGTGCAAGAACATAGATTGCCCCCTTTGAAGTAGCAGTTGGGGAAGCTGTATTCCCAAATGGGGATGCGGTGTGGACTACTGCGGCCGGATGGCACTAAAGGTGGCATCGCACCATGTGAGGAATACAAAAAGCTTGATTTTTACGCCACCCGGGGAGGGAGATGGTCAATAGTTTCCCTTGAAGTGGAAGGGGCCTTTAGCCATAATCAATGTTTATGCATCAACGAGAACACAAGAAAAAGAAGCAATGGGAGGACATGGATAGGTGGCTAGCTCAAAAAAAAATTATGCTAATATTACGATGGTTGGGGACTTCAACAACACCCCAACACAGGGCGCAAATTTGGCAAAAAGATAAATATGTTCAGGAAGGAAAATGTCATATGGGACTCCTTGACCTCTGAATTTTGCTACATTCCTCCCTCTTCATCAAATGTGTATTCATGGTCAAATAAGAGGAAGGGGAGTGATAGGATCTTTTAATGCATTGAAGCCAGATTCTATGTGAAATCTCAAACCATTCATTGCTTAGACAAGGTGACCATTGACAATGACATTGGGAACTCTATCTCTGACCATTATCCACAGATCTTGTCTACTCCAGCACAGGGCAAGAAGGGAGGAACTAATGTCCCTTTTAAATTCAACACGGATCTCCTAAAAAACAAATCCTTCTATTATGAATTTAAAAGAATTCTATTCCTCCACACAAAAGGTGGAAAGAACATCCTCCATTCAGCTGTTTCTGGATAAAATGAAATCAGTCAAAGGATGGGTCAAAAAGTGGGGCAAAATTTGGCATAACCAGAAAAGGAAGGAAAAGCAAGAAGTCTATTGCAAGATCAGGGAAGTTAGGGAACTTTTGTTTAAAGACAAGGATAATAGAGAGCTTCAGAAGCAAGAGGAGGAATTGGAAAGGAAAGTTAAAGTCATTGAAGAAAATGAGGCTAGAACTTTGACAGTCAAAAGCAGGTGTAAATTCTTAAATGAGATGGATAAAAGCAGCTCGAAACTCTTTTTAGGGTTGCTAAAATAGACTTACGAATAATGGGATTGTTAAAGTCAAGGATCCTAATGGGAAAACAATAGAGAAACAGGAAGACTTGGAGGTCTACTTCAGAGATGCATATGGCAGTTTATTTGCTGAAAAAAGGGTGCGCAGTAATAAATTGGATGAATTCTTTGATGCCATTCCCAAGAAAGATGTGCAGATTGAAGAAAAAGACATCTTGGAGACTCCACAAGAAAGAGAAATTTAAGATACACTAAAATCAATGGACTCAGGGAAAAGCCCAGGCCCAGATGGGTTCCAACCTGAATTCTATGTAGAATTCTGGAATTCTATGAAGGATGATTTGGTGAACTTTTTTCAAGGTCTTTGGAGGGCCAACTTCATGAATCCAGCTATAAATGCAGGGCAGATAGCATTAATTCCAAAGACAGATAATCCTGTTGCTATAGGGGACTGGAGACCTATCACATTGACTAACACTACATATAAGGTTATGGCTAAAATCCTAGCCAACAGAATCAAACCTGTTCTCCAAGAAACAATAAATCCATGCCAGTCAGCTTTTCTGCCCACAAGGAACATTTTGGATAATTTTATTGGAGCCAGTGAAGGTCTTCACTGGAACAGACTTTCTGGCCAAAAATGTATGCTACTGAAATTGGACTTCAAGAGAGCATATGACACAATCAATTGGGAATTTTTGAGGAGAGCTATGAACCACCTGGGCATGTCTGACAACATCTACAATTTAGTGTGGAAATTGAATGCAACTGCTTCTTCTGCACTTATTATCAATGGTTCCCCAACAAAAATGTTTGAATGCAGACGAGGGGTTAGGCAAGGCTGCCCTTTCGCTCCTTACCTATTCCTAATTGTTGCTGAAATGGTTACTAAGTTGGCTTGCCATTTGCAAAGCACTGGAAAGATCCATACCCTCAGTCTCCCAAATTCGGCTGTGCCTTTTGTCATCATGCAGTATGCAGATGACACTTTTGTTTTCCTAAAGGAAGATGATCATAGTCTTCAAAATTTTCTAGAGGCCTTACAGTCTTTTGGAGAAGTGTCAGGGGTTCAGCTTAACAAGGACAAGTGCTCCATTGTTAGTGATAATGACCAAACAGAAATGTTGGAAATTAAGGTAGTGGGGAAAAAGATGGCCACCAAACTTCTGGGTCTGCCTCTGGCACTAAATAGCACTTTACATGGTCTTTGGGAACCTCTGGTCAATAGGATAAAGAAGAAACTCATGCTTTATCCAGCATCCCTGTCATTAGCTGGAAGGGTGGAGATAGCTAACTCTGTAATAGCCGGCTCTCATGTATACTTTTCTTCTGCAATTGTTGCAGATAAAGCTTCATATAACAACATTGAGAGTGCCATAAGGAAATTTATTTGGCAGGGTGCTCATAAGGCTGCTTGGACTGATATGACAAAACCAAAATCAAAGGGAGGACTTGGCTGCAAGGATCTGTTTAAGCAGGCTCAGGCATTAGCAGGGAAGATGGTGTGGAGAGCAATTCACAGCCACAACCCTTCTCCTGCCCTTAAACTGATTCACTATTGGGTGGACAAATCATATCCAGTTGGCAGTCACACACTTAAACACTTACTCCCTGATTCTGCTTTTTTCCAAGCTACTCCACATCTGAAACATCTCCCCTGATGAGAAGAATCATCCAGGCATGGAACCAAGCTTTGTTATGCTTTAGACCTCCTGAGATTGATGCCAGGTGCAGTGAAATTAACTTTTTCTGGCATCCTGCTTTTGGGTTCAATCAACAACAAAATGATTGCCTAGCCCTTACTCATCCTCAGAAGTACATGCAATGGTTTCATGCTGGCCTGCAGAATATTGGAGATCTTATGGATGGAGTTGGCTGGATGACCTGGGAGGTGGTGAAAACTAAGACCAAGGGATCCACTCTGGACAAGAAAATATACTACAGAATAATGGGAATCGTGCAGCAATTTGGAGACTTGGCCAACAATTCCAGTAAATGGACCCTGAACAACAAAGAGAACTATGAGGTTAGGGATATATATAAGGCATTATTGGATACCCAGGATTCTAAAGCAAGTAGACTATGGGGTTGTGAGGAGAAAACTCTAGCTAAAGTCTGCAGCAAGAGTTGGAAAAGCTACTCTGCTAACAAGGTAAATATATTGAGATGGCTGGTTCTCCACCAAAGTCGCATACCAATGCGATGAAAAAATAAATATGGCCGATTGATTCTTTGCCACATGCCCTCTTGGGTGTGGTCGGGTTGTATGTTTTTCGGTGCCCATGGTGGGAGGAATTTTGGGTGCGGACTTCCGCGGCTCAATCAAGGTTGCCCGAGGGGATTTTGATAGATTTTCTAAAAACCGCGGTAATAGATTGATCAAATGACCCGGGAATTTATGTTTATGGGTTATATGGAAACATAGAAGCGAGGGTTGCCATAAATGGAAAAAATCCTAATATGACCTCCCTTAAAAAATGCTCTTTTGGACATTAAAAGCGATTCTTGCCATGGCTCATAAGCTATTAAAAGGAAAGAAGTATGGCGGGATATAGAGTTGGAAAATTCAATGGCCCTTTCAATTCTTTAATATTGTTCTAAGCGATTTTGATGGTGTTCTTCACAGCTCATCAGAGGAGGCTACTCAGGTCGGGAGCACCAGCTAAACTTCTTGATGATGATGATGATGAGGACTCCAGGATGCCAATGGGTGAACTGGCAGATAATCTGATTTTATTGAAGCAAGAGATGGTCCATGCGAAAGCAATAAGAAAGCTGCTGAACCAGCATGAGGTATGGAGGTATAATGGGCTAAGGCAGATCTTTCTCAACCTTTTTCATAAATGGCAACGAGAGAAGGGAAGCCCATGTTATCTTTGGTGATGGACTCCACCAATTTTAGTGCTTTCGAAAACTTGATAAGGCGCTAGAATCTTTGGAAACTCAAGGTCGAAGATCTTACAATTCAGGATCTGGTGGATGTTTCTTAGGACGCTAACTACCATGGTTTCTCTGACAGCCTACTGTTTTACATGGCTGCTACTTTTGGTCTGGATCTAAACATGAACATTATAAGATCCACTACTCTAGATGCTCTTATTTATATGGATATCTGTACTTATGGTACAGGGGTTGACTGTACCCAGGGAGACTCCTGTGGTCTGATGCAACCCCATTTTTGTATTATGTTTTTTTCATAAATGAAATAAAAAACCCCCTTGCCCTAAAAAAAAAAAAAACACCTAAGAAAATTGTTAGCATTCATGCTTGGATCAAAAGTAGGAACAGGAATTGGCACATTCAACTCAAAGTAATGACAAGGCATACCTGAATTTGCCTGTATAGTCACATTAGGTCCTGCAGCAGAGGCTTCATGATTCTCCTGTGCCTCAGCATGCTCAGATGTCTCATTAGTTCTCCTGGGGGCCATGAGTTCAAATTCCAGGAAAATGATCTCGGTAGAACCTCCAAAATGTTGAAGGTGTTCCTGGCAAAATCTTCAACCTCAGTGGTTTAGAACCTCCAAATTGCTTAAGGCAACCACTCTGAGTGAGAAAAAACCAAAAAAGTGCTCCAACAATTGCCTGACTTAGCTTTCCTTGAAGGGTAAAAAGTCTACCTCACAAGAAAATTTATTAAATGCAAACCAAAGGGATTTTGATCATGATTCTTGCTTCTATGATTGCACGACCTCGAAGTATCTTGGGACAAAAGTCAGAGAGACTTTGACACGGGCAGATATGTCAAAAAAGCACTTTTGACCAAGTCAATTTTTGGTCAATACCCCTGGCAGAGAGCTAACTTTCAAAACTCGATGCCGGTGCTTTCTTTTTGGGATCTAATCATTTGCCTCTCTCCAAAATGTCTGCACACAATGTTCCTTAATGGTCTTTGCAAGAAGAGATCTACTTTTTTGGAATTTTGAATTTTAATATGGCTGACTGTCACAAGATATGAACAGAAGCGAAAATATGTTATGCTAGAGAGAATAAATGCACTTTTTGCTTTTGTTATGCACTATCAATGCATGCCATGGCCAACTAATGACTCTAAAATTTTTGATAATTGCTGCTTTGAGCTGTGAATGGATTTGTGCTTCAATGATCCTAAGTACAGGCTCAGATCTGTGATGATTAATCAAGAAAATACTATAGCCAATAAATATTTGTGATCTAGATGTCCAAATGCAATGGTGGAACTGCTCTCTTCTTCAGAATCATATGCAAAGGGATAATAATGCAAGCACAATGAATTCTGTCACCAGATTGATAAGGGACACTCATATTCTTAATAACAAGGCTCGGATTTTCATTTGAATCAGGTACACACAGGCACTCTAAGTCTTAGGCGCAGGGTCAAATAGGTACACAATCAAAGTATTCGCATGAATTTGTCAATAATTCAAGCTGAATATCAAGTATGGAAGGCAGAGTCAAGCTCCAAAGATGCAAGCCAGTCCTTCTTCAAGGCAATAAATCTCTTTTTCACCTCAAAGCCCTCGAATCTTCTCTGAGCACAACAGCCCCTTTTAAATTCCCCTGTTTCGTTTGTTTCTTGGTTAATTCGGATCGATTCTCTGTCTTTTAGCTTCTGTGATGCTTTCTTGGTATGATACAAGACAATTCGGCCTCTTAAGTTCATGATTGAGTTGTTATTGCGGGCCAATTAGCCGGATCTTGGCGTTAACAGAGCATTAGGGTTCTTGGCAGTTCATGCACAATATCCCACATGCCAAATTCGATCGGGAAGCCCTGGGTATATAACAAATAATAAATCCATTATTAATAAGATTTACGTGTAATATCCACATGGGCCTCGGTACCTCCACCGCCCCACACGCCCGGATGTTCCACGTGGCACGGGGGGATTGGCTAAGGAAAATAGGCTTTTGGGGGAGATAGGACTTTATTTTTTGCAATATGGGCTAAGGCACGATTCCCAAGGAACTAAATTTGAAGGTCAAAATGAACGATTTTTTTTATTTTCTTTTTTGCAATAGGAATCTCTTTTATGCTCTAGAAGATGCTAGAATCTCTTTTTGCAAATGAGCACTTTCATATTTTGGCTTTAAAATGGCATGTAAGGAAGGTGATGTGACATGGGGGCATGATGACTAGGCAAAGTAAGGGTGACATGGCAAACAAGGATGGTGATGTGTCACACAACTTGGCTTAGAATATTTTTTCTAGTCAAAACTTTGGGTGAGGTGGATATGATGTGTATGACATGTGGATGATGATGTGGAGGTGTTGGTGATGATGTGGCATGATGACGTGCCACTCTTATGGATTCAAACATGTACTTTGAAGGATTTTTGCAAAATTTAGAATATCAATGTAGTGACATGTGCATGATATGACATGGCAAAATTGGGTGACGTGTATGGTGATTTGGTCCCTTAGAGGTGTTATCATAGGTCAATTTAGACATAAATGCACGAAATTTGCATTTTCTAGGCAAATTTGACTTTGGGTGTTTCCCTTAGGAATTTTTGCATTCTCTCTCCTCTTTTGACTTATGGGAAGAGGAAGTTGACCTTTGACCATATATATGACCAAGCTAAGTGGAGTTTTGTGCTTTGAATGATATGGCAATGGCGTGGTAGGTGTGTGGAATGTGAATGACATGTAAAGGGGAAGTTTTGACTAGAAAAACTCTTCAAGGCCAAATTTGACTTGGGAGATGAAATGTAGGCATAAAGCTAGAGATCTCATGGGCATTTCTTTATGGCAAAGGGTAAGGAGGATGTAGGATGGGAATCAAGGGTGTAATCATGCCAAGAACTCAAATGATAGCATCACATACCAAGAACTCTTCAAGGGGTTTTCAATTCTTCAAACTTTGCTTGATTCTCCTTCATGCCTTGCTTGTGTGACCTTAGTCAAATGTTCTTCAAGTCTTCAAAGTGTACAAGCATGAGTTCTCCCTGTATCTCTAAATTCAAATCAAAGTGTGAGCATAAGTATATGAAATGTGCCTTGCTCTTCCATGCTGCCATAGCATGGCAGCACTCCCTGTGTCTACTAACACTATGAAGGACTTGGCTTTGACTTTTCCTATTGTTGAGCTGACCTGATATTGACCCTCGACATTCTCGGAGTCAATGGCAGCAAAGATGTGGCACTCACCCTGGATGTAGTCGCAGGCATCTTCATCGTCGTTCTCCGGGGGTGTCTGCTATCCTCCTAGCTCTGCTAGTGCCGCATTCATCACAAAAGGACAGTTGTGTGTCCGATGTCCCGGTTGGAAGAACCTGAAGCAAACCTACTTTGCTGTACATTCCTGTCTTTTCTCCTTCGGCATGGACTGTAAGAACTGCTTCACTCCTTTGGAGTAGTTTGAACCACCCGCTTGCTCTTTGTCCCTGAAACTGACCTGCTTCTTGTCTTCCTTTCCAAAATCTGCATTCCCTTGCTTCCCATAGTTTGTATTGTACTGACGTCTAGTAGCTGCCGAGCTTGTTGCTCTTGAACTATAGCTTCCAGTGGCTTTTCCCTTGTCCTGATAGTATTGCTGCTTTTGACCACTGCTTTGTGGACCTATTCCTTGTAAGCTCATGGCCTTGGACTCTGCTTCTAGCACTGTTCTGGGGTTGATAGCTCTCACAAGCTTCCTGATCTTCTCATTCAAGCCCTCAATATACCCCTCCACTGCATGCCTTTCGCTCAATTTCGACACATAGAGCCTCAGCCTCATAAATTCTTTGGTATATTTCTGCACCATCTTATTGCCCTGCTCCAACCTATAAAACTGATGCATCATATGAAACTTGTGTTCCCTCGACACATAGTGACGCTTAAATGCCTTGGAGAACTTCTGGAATCTGCAGCTATCTCTGCTTAACCCATGGGCCTTGGCATAACCTTTCCACCAAATTCTGGTCGCTCCCTTGAGGTTGGCTGTTGTTACTTTGCCTTTGTCCTTATCTTTCATGCCATAAATATTCCCATACTCTCTCATCTCATCTAACCAGGCTTCGACTTCCATCCCTGACCTGTTATCTCCAGAGAACTATTCTAACTTCCTGGCTTTCCACACATTGCTCAGTGCGGAGTCGACTTTCCTCTGATAGTCGGCCGCGTCCTTTATCACGGTTTGGACCCTCCGGCCAGTCCACCTTGTCGTTATCCTCGATTCGAGTTGGAGTGGAGTAATGTTGGAGGAATCCGTGTTGGGGGATCTCCTTCTCCGGTTTCTCTTCCTTGTCTTATCTGTTCCGTCAGAGGTGTTTGAGGTAGCTGGACGTTCTGGTCTGGTGCAATTGCTAGCCTTCCTACCAGTAAAGCTCTTATCTCCTGAATATCCGATCTCATCTGGGATATCTCTTCTTCTGGAGTTGGGGTGCTTCAACTCCTGGAATAGGTTCCTTGGTTGGAATTGTCTTGCGGGGATTTGCTCTTCCTGAGGTTGTCGATTTTGCTCTACGTTCCTGGGTGCTCTAGCTACACACACATTATATTGCACTCTTATGATGATTTTGCTCTACGTTCCTGGATGCATTGGTTGTGGGGACAAATTATATAAAAAAATATTCATAATGCCAATAAAATATATTCATAAGATAAAACATTATTAAAATAATTTGATAGAGAGAAAATTTTAATCTATTCTTGAAATCTTCGATATGCGGGGTGGTCTTCAAGAACTTCTTCACTTGGGTTGTACCAACCGTCGTCCCAAGTTCACGAGAATATTGGTGGGTGTACCACCTTGCAATGCCATTACCAAAACTTCCACTTTTCGATACGACATATAGGCGTAGTGACGGCTAATCTGCCCTGACGTCGGTATGGGACCACGAAGTCGAAGATGATCAGGGCTATTGTCCTCTTCACTAGTATGACATGGCCGATGTTTTTGAGGCATCCAAGCATATCTATTACCAAATCCGAGGGCAATAAGCATGAATTCCCCTTCTCCCGTGGGTTGAACTGCGGTGTATCAACTGCTATCCTTACGTGGTGAAGGCGGGAAGGTAGTATCGAGGGCCTTGTCATGTCCTCCTTCTCCTGCCTCTTCTACGGTTCTTGATGCGGCCATTGCCTCCCGGAGTACTTTCGTCCATTGGTACTGCTATCAGTGCGTGTAATCTGAACATGGACTGAAGGAGGAGGTCAAGTTAGCTCTATACATTGACCACCCCGGTTGGCCCGTTGATGAAGAGCTTGGCGGGGAATGTGCTCGTTGTCTTGCCCGAATGCCCAAACGTTCTTGGATGGCTATGAATTCCTCCTCGAAGGCAGCTCCTATTGTGTCATCATCTGCGGGATCTTGTTATAGGCCTCGGCGTCGGATGATGACTTGCCAGTATAGGTGTGGACTTCTCGATCTTGATTCACGGTGATGAAGTCATCGAGGGTCGGGTTGTTGGCACGGAGGAGGTGTAGGAGCTACGTCCATCTTGTATCCTCAATCCCTACACTCTGGAAGGTTCTTTATGTAGATGCGAAAGGAGGTACTCTTGGCCTTCGATGATGATTGGGGTTAAAATGGTGATGCCCTAACTTTGGCGGGGGCTGTCCTTGTCATCCATGAGGCCTTAAATCGAAGCCACTGAAATTCTTGTTACGCTTCTTGTTCTGGATAAAGTCGATGTCGATGAGGTCCTCGATGTCGTAGCCTTGTCCGCCCTCTTGTTTCTCCTCCTGTTATGAGCCTTCATACTCCAGGAGCAGCTGCTCTTCTGCTATGGAGGCAGGGGGTTCTATGTTCATTGACTGAATGGAGGGTTCCCCTATTTGAGTTTAAGCTCCCTGGGATAAGAAGATGGCTACAACAGTAGTATAAGAGAAATATCTCTTCATATTCATGGATATGGTCATGTAGTATGGCATGCGACCGGCTCTATTTTCTAAGTACTTGTCGACGCTTGGAACATCGCTCAGTGCGGCTCGAAGGCCTATCCTAGGCGCAAAGTACCCTATGCATGGCGGGAGCTCTATCAATGAAGGGCCTATCTTAGCTTGGAACTCTCACATGATCTCTTGGTAGAATGATGTGACATTTATGGTAGCATCAACATTAAATTTTTTTCTAGAAGACAACAAAGATAGAGTTGATGTCGACCTCTGCCATATGAGCAGTGAGGCTGTTCCATCGCCTAAATGAAGAAGTAACTATGATGCTGATGTGGATGGGGTCAATAAACAGATATGCAAGCGCCTCTGTGAGCAAGAAAATCGCCTTGGAGTGAGGAGTGAGACTGTGGAATGCAAATGAGGGTCGTGGGTACATTTATAGGCAGAACCCTAATTTGTGAAATTTTTTAGGTTTGGATATGTCTATCACTTCAAGGTCTAACTAGGTATTTGATAGGTAGTCTAAGGTTATAATCATAAAGACTTCCTAATGGTCCTATTGCAATAAATTTCATCTAATTTGGAGGTAGTTTGGGTGAGTTATGGCTATTTAATTCGGACCACTCACACAGTGCGCGAGAGGGCCGAGTTAAACTTTAACTAAGGGTCTGGGGGCACTCTATGAGGGGTGGGCTCCTGTTTGGGTCCTAGATGACTCCAAAATTTTGGTATGAGGATAGAATCCTGCTTATCTTGTGGAATTAAGCCGGGATATGCCCTTAGTTTCTGGTTTTAGACTTGTCATAGATCAATGGCCAAATACTCACACAGTGTGCGAGAGAGTCGAGTTAAATTTTAACTTGGGCCCTGGGCGCACTCTGTGAAGGGTGGGGCTCTATTAGGTCACTTTTTGTCCAAATTAATCAAAACAAATTACACATGCCATCAACAGAACTACATCAAAGACATTATTACACTTTGCAACTCAAATTAGACAACTTTTATATTACAAAATTTTGTATGCACATATTTTTAACAGTCTTCTTTCTTTATAAATCTGGCCAGCTTCATATCTCTGGGCATACAAGTGACTCTTTTCACATGAAGAGCACATGCTAGAGAGTCTTCAACATACTGCACCAGCCTTTGCTCATCTGCTTCCTGTAATGCAAGCAACATGTCATCTGTTACTCCTCCTTGTCAAATTGTTGGAAGATCTCGCGGGTCAGTCTTGCAAATGCAACTCTTGGAATCATAAGTCCACAGCTCCTCTGGAAGTGCCGAATCTCCAGAGCAACTTTGGCGTAGTACGAGTCCTTACTCCGCTTCATGGGCTTCTTCGGCGGTACAGGTATCTCTAGGGGGCGGCTTAAAGGTGTTTCCTTTTGTTGGCCCTCCTCCTTCACGCACCTAACCTTGTGCTCCTCATAATATTTGGCATAGGCCTCGTTATGTACTCTTTATACTCCACCACCTTCATTTTGTACTCTCGCTCATGCTTGAGTACATAAGACTCTCGTGCCAGCTTATTGGGCTTCTTGGCATCTGCAACTGGTTTTGGCCATGCCGGCTAGGGAGGTGGAGCTGCTACTTCCTGGTTATTGGGATTGGAGGGTTCTGTCTCTTCTGCCTGGCAAGGTATCCTCCAGGCATCATCATCCGAGTCCGTATCTGAAGAGGACGACGCCGGTCTGTCAGGCTCCCTCTCTGTAATCTTCACCCCTTTGCTGGGTATATTCTTCATTTTCCTCTGGAGTTTCTTCGGGGGAGCTGGGTCCTTCCCTTTGTCTTCCCTCTGCTTCAAGAGTTCCGCCCTCTCTGCAAGTCTCTTTTTTGGCTTCCCTCTTCTCTGTTATTGCAAGGTCCTTCTCCTCATCATCCTCCCCATTCCCATCCTCCACTGATCAGGATTCTGTTGGCGCCCTTGGTGATCCTGATCTTGCTCGTTCTCCTCCTGGTTCTCCAGGTTTGACGGGTTTGGGTTTGGGTTTGGGGTCTCTTCATTTCAAGCTCGCTCTCGAGCCTCTCTCGCCTTTTGTTCTGCGGTAAGCACTTGGACGCTTGTCGATCTATCCTCCATAACCACTCGAGCGGTCTGTTTGGTGCGGGCCATGTTTTGAAATACTGCGATCGCCTTTCTAGCACCTAAAAATCACCTTCTTGATTGGAGAGTAGCAAGCTGGAGGAGTATGGTGAGAATAAAGAACCCTAAGGGTCTATTTATAGGTCTGGGAGTTTTAGGATTTCGACCTGCAATTTTTAGGGTTTCGACTTGCAATTTTCATGTTATACCATTATTTAAAGCATTAGTGTTTGCTGGGTTAAGACATTAGGTTTCTTTGGACAAAAAGTATTGTATCACTCGCACAGTGTGCGAATGGCCCATTCTAAATTTTAGCTTGAGGCCCTGATGCACCTTGTAAAGGGTAAAGGGTTACTTTTTTTTTGCTCGATTTTAGGTTTTCTAAACAGTTTCTTAATGTTATAACATGTTTTCCTGACTTAAAATCAAATTTTAAGCTGACTTGTGCTATTAGATTACTCTAATTATGCATCTTTCTGGGTCAACAATGGTCAAACATTTACACCGTGCGCGGGAGCCTCAAGCTAAAATTTAGCTAAGGGTCTTGGCGCACTGTGAGGGATGACTCCCTAATGGCCAAAATTTTCAGGTCTATAATGCTTTTTTTTTTTTTTTTAATTTACTTTTCCTAATTAACATTAGCTTAGTTTATTGTTCTAAAGATGGAAAAAAAATTCCCAATTTTCGAGGTTCATGCTTGGGTTGTTATCCCCAAGACTGAAGGTCTAAACTGTTACTCTTATCAGGGAATTGGTCAGTGCTCGACCTTGGTCTACTAAGATCATAGCTCTGATACCACTCCGACGTCCCCTACTCCATCTACAATGCTCCCATCATATCAGAAGTCGAAGTTCATCCCTCTGGCAACCAAGCTGACAGAGGTCGTCCACCTGACACCAATCCCATGACAAGGAATCGATGGGGAAGAATGGACGTGTCATTCATCCCGACTCCCATCGGGATCATCCTAGCTGCGAAAGCGTAAGTAACATGAGCACTTGACATCATACACACATAGCTCCACCTCAAAGGGTGGCTCACCATATCATACATCTATGAAAACATCAATAACATCAACATGGAAGAAATCCTACCCAAGGCTCAGACTCAAGGGGGATGGACTGACGGTCTGGGTCTCTAGAGTCATTGCAGACAGAGTTTCTGGCAACTAAGTTGGGCTGGCATAGGAACATGGCTGTTGGGTAGTCCTCTCCATCTGCCCCTCCTGTGCATACTTTGCAGAATAGGCTGATAAGTCTTGTGACTTGACCGTAGCCTGGCGGGTGCATAGGCACGGGGGCTACTTCTAGGTTACATCTCCCTAGTCCCGATGAAGCAGGAGGAGATCACTCCCTCCAGAGGTATGCATGCCCATCACAGGCGGCTAGAGGGCCACCGTCTGTCTACACTTGAACCTCATTGAAGGTGACACATCACCCAAGAGGTGTCGAGCTCATGCCTGGCCCACATGCAGTGGCAAGCCATTAGGTCAAGCTCACTAAGATCCATGGTAGGCTTTACACACCAGAGGGATCAATCTATAATGGAACATATCCTCCTTGTCTACCGATCTAACCCTGCCACCCACAGCTAGGAGGGCTCTTAAGCACAGGCCGTATTAATTGGGATTTAATGGGGCTATCTAGATACATCAACTACTGAGGTTTTCAAGGTCTCTACCCAATATACAGGACTGCGCATAGAGTAGAACATCATCATCCATAGAACTGAAATATATAATAATATCTAATCTACCTACCTAAACATGCATGGTTAGGTTACTTAGTTAGGGCTTGTGATCTCAGAGTCTATAAGGCCTCTAAGGCTAAACTAACATGCTAAACCAGCTCATTGCCATCTAAATTTGCCTAGATTCTCTTAAATCATATGAGGATTGCTCTTAGGTTCCCTTATATTCTAAGAAGAGTCACCTAGATTCTCCAAGTTTACCTTAGATTCCCTTGTATTTAGCAGTTTGGTAATTTGCAAGTGAGTGGCAAGTTTTTCCTTATTTGAGGTTGATGCAAAAGAGTCAATTAAGTGGTACGATTTTCTTACTTGGAAACATTCCTAAGGAATACACCGATGAGGTTTAAGACCTAAATAATTTTTCTATTGATTTATAGGTACTTTGGTGCAAAGGAAGAGGTAGATCTAGCGCATGATGTTTTTGGTACACTAGTTATTTTGCAAAGTTGTTATTTTACAGCTTCCCTTTTTTTTTTAGAGTTGATTTTCGAATTAACTAATATCATAGACATTCTAGAAGAGGAAAGAAGACTGGCAAGTTTTTTGTATTTGAGAATTTGTGGGCAACATTTTATTATCAAAGAAGTAGGTTGATCCTAAAGTTCAATGATTTAATTCAAATACTATTCACTCCTAATCAACCATTAACATCAAAGATATGGCAAATTATTGGAATAGGTGAAAAGATTTTTTTCATTATTTGTACTATTTCAAGTAAATAGCAGGAGGTTTTATTAACCTTTTATGTCACAAAACCATCCATTCTCAACGAGTAATTTTTTCGAAGCTTTTGGATTGTCTGGTGAACATACTTTTATTACCTATATCTTCTCTAATTTCAATGATAAAACACTATTGTTTTTGCCATGGTTCTATTGCGACAGCAATAGAACCGACATTCCTTGGATGGGGACGTCTTTCTTCACATCTCCTATTTATTCATCCTCTTGTCTCATTTCCACTCATCGGCGTTCTCTTGAGCTCCCCTTTTCTGTTTTCTCTTCTTTGGCTCCTCAAGTTTTTGCTGCCTTCTAGTGTTCTTCTCTCTTGTCATGCAGCGCTGACCGTCCAAGGTTTCAGTTGGGCGACCCGTGGTTTCCACGATGGGCGGTCCATGGTTCCACGATCTTTGGGTTTGCGGCGAACATACAAGTTTTGGATTTCTTGATCAATCGGGGCGGTAAATTTTCAATTGTGGTTCTTGATGTTTGTGTTTCATGGACTTAGCTTTGTTTTTAATAAGCAGCTCGATTGCCATTCTTTGCCTCGGTTTCTCCCCTTGGGGCATATAGCCCAACCGATTTGGGTTGGGTTCTTTGTTGGTTTTGTGCGGGTTTCGGATTGATCACTTCTTTGCTTGTTTCTGCCCTTGGGAACTTCGATTTGGACTTGGGTCTGTGGATTGGGGCATCTGGGTTTTGGATTGAGCAGGGTTTGGCATGCCCCGGATGAAGATCCTCAGCCATCTCTGCTTCGGATTTTTGGATGTTAACGGTTCGCATATGTTTAGTTTCTTGGCTGTCTGATATCTTCATGAGGGGCGATTTGTTCCCCTTTAAACGAGTCAATCTACGTTTTTGCGAGTATAACCAGGATCAATCTGTGCTAGTATGATCAGGGTCCAGCTTGAGGCGATGATTTTCGCTGGATTCGTCCGGATGCAGGTCGGCGACCGAGTTTGCTGCCCATGTTTTGCATGAAGCGGCAGAGCTCCGCGCCGCTCGACCCGACCTCTGCGTTCTTTGCTTAGGTAAGGGGATACCGGGCCGTTGCTTCCCACCATTAGTTTTTTCGGATTTCCTGGTTTTTGATTTAACATGGTTCGTTTTTGCATGGTTCGTTTTTGCATATGCCCATGTTGTCCCCTTAGTAACGAATTTCTTGTTTTTAATTTAACATGGTTCGTTTTTGCATATGCCCATGTTATTCCCTTAGTAACGAATTTCTTGGTTTTAATTTAACATGGTTCGTTTTTGCATATGCCCATGTTGTTCCGTTAATTCCTGTCTAGTCTTGTTTGGCATGATAATTCAGGGTCTTCTACTCTCGCTACTTATCATTTACTGACCTTATTCATTCCTTGTGACATTTATTTTTCAACATAGGTGTCTTGCATGGGTGCATGTGCTTTGCAAGTTGATATATTTCCATGGTGAATTTGTTTAGAATAGCACATTCTTTAGCTCCCTATTGGATACTTGAATTGACTTTGGTGTTTTGTGAGCTAGACAGAGATGCCATGGGGCAAGCTTTATGGTTTGTCCTAGGATTGGTGGCAGATCTTCCAAATTTTTTTGACCAGGTTTCACCATTCTCATGCTTTCCTAGAGATCACTTACCGCGGGTTGTATGAGATGTTTGCCTTAAAGCACTTTCATCGAATTCGTGTGACCCTAGCTCTAATACTTGTGGCCCTAGTTTGTATGTTTGTATTATTTTGGTGTGATCTTTGCCCCTAGCCTTTAAGTCTTCAACGAGGTTTTCCTTAGGATATCCATAGCTTGGCTTGCTCTGGGTTGCATAGGGGCTTTGTTCAAATTTGGTAATCATCATGCTTCGATATCGGATATCAGTTTCTCTCGAGCATTGCATATCCTGATGTGGTATTTAGTAAGAATTGTATAGTTTTTGACATGATCTTGTGCTAAATTTGACATGGGACCTTTCTTGCATCCTTATTTTTGAGCATTACTGGTTCGTCTGTTTTCCTATGCTAGTTACAAGAGTGCTTAAGTTTTCATTTATCGTAATTATTTTTCTCTAGTTCCTTGCTTTCGTGTGTGTTTATGCGGTTTCCTTTTTTATAAGTTCATTGCTCTAGGTATGGGTTATAACCTTCACATGCACATGCTTCTTTAGTACAGTCATGCCATCTCCTCATTTTTGCTTGATAGTGCAATTGTCTCCATGGTTTTTATTGTGCATATTGACCAAACGTTATTGTATGGAGGGAAATTTTCTTTTTTCAGTTGGGACGCATCTTGTTTGGTAGCGGACATTTGAACCCTTTCACGAAAGCAGGTTTACATGGGTTGGTCGGAGTGCTTATTCCTAGACATGTAGGTTGATGCTCGTGTCGTTGATATGCATGTTTTTTCTTATTGCTACAGTTTACACATAATTTCTTAGTCCCTATGTTTTACTAATATTTCTAGTTTTATGGTTTACATATTTTTTCCTAGCCACTCATTTGGTCTTCTTACTCCTTTAACCCTGATTGCTCCTGTGATTGGGTTTCTTTCTCGTTGTACCTTTTGTCCCATGTTTCTATTTGGATGTTTCGCACTTTTTATGCTTTCTTCCTCTTTTCGTGATCCCAAAATTATGTCGTCCAACGCATCACATTTTCTTTCTTGGTCGTCTTTTTCGTCTCGCATTTTTTCTTACCTTCTTTTGTCTCGTTCATCTGAGTTTTTTCTAACTGTTCTGTCTCCTTCATTTGTTCATCTCATCTTTTGCCTTGCCGTTGTTCTTTCTGCTTTGTTAGGGTCCAGTTGCTTGGCCTTTCTATTTTTGTTTGTCCTACTTGCAGGGTGTCCCGCAGATTTTCTTATCTTTATGTGTTTACATATATATTTCCTAGCCCGTATGGTTGTCTCATATTCCTATGTATCTGGGTTACATAGATTTTTTCTAGCCATTCCTATGGTCATCTTACTCTCTTGACCCCATTTGCTTCTGTGATCGGGTTCTTTTCTTGCTTTACATTTCCTTCTATCCCCTTCGCTTGTTTTCGTTTGGATGCTTTCAGGTTTATCTTCCACATTTGTTTCTAGGCATCACGTGCTCCTTTCGTTCGAGTCGTCGTCTGCATCTTGTCTACCTTATGAATATGCTATCTTGATTCTCTTGCTTTAGGGTTTTTTCTTGTCCCTTGTGAATACTTTATTTAGTATTATGGCTCTTGTTTCCAACATTAATGTAGATAGGTTATATGCTCTTTTTCTTTGTGTATTCTAGTTTACGACTGTGCAATTGTTTTTTCTATTATGGTGTTGGTTGTGTGTATTCACGAGATCAGTGCAGGCTCCTTTCTATAACTTCTCTGTTCTTGCTCCTTTCTATAACTTCTCTGTTCTTGCTGATGGAGGTCTTTGAGGGCCTGCTCGTGCTCTTTCTCATGGTCACCTTTGTGTGCTTGTTTGACATTGCATTATTCGACCTTACATTTGCGACCTTAACTATGTTGTCCCTATGCACTTTGTTCCTCTGTTCACGAGCCCTTTATTTTTCCTGTTTTTTTTTTTTTTTTTTTTTTTTTTTTACAATCATATCTTGTTTGTCTCTTTGTCCTGCAGGTTGATCCTTACCTCTTGATCCACACTCCTTAATCCTCCTCCGTGTCTTTCACTTACCCTTTTGAAGCATCCTTTCTTTGGTTTCTCATACTAACCATCTAGGAGCATTGTTGGACTTTTCTCAGGTTTACAACATGTTGTTAGATGATTTATTTTTATTTTCTTTGCAAGCATATTCTCTTGGATTTCATAGTCGACTCTTGCAAGCATATTAGAATAACTTGTTTATATAGTTCATCGTCTAGTTTACTTGTGTGTGTATTGGCACAATTATCTTTCTTTAAGTATCTTATGTGTTTTGGTTCGTTACATCATGATTTCACGATCATTGCTCCATTGTTTCTGGCTTTTCACGTTTGAGATATCTGGCATGGTACGAGGCATGTTTAATTCCATCATCTCTTGTCTCCCTTTATTTCATACTTTTTCGTTTGATTCCGTGACATCTGTTTTATTGCTCCATGATGATGGTCTTCTTTTTTGTCATCTTAGATCATATTACTCTTCTTACTCCTCCGACCCGCTTTTGTGCCCTTTGATCCTGTTAGTTTGTGACCTATTGCCGTGCTTACCCCTTTGTGCCACTGTCGCAGTTCTCTTATTTCTTCTTTGGTCCTTTGGTTTTCAGGTTTATCTCGTTCATGAATTGCCATTACTGGCTCCCACATTTGTCTCTAGGCGTCTTGTGCTCCTTTTGTCGTCTTCTGCATCTTGTCTTTCTTGTGAATATGGCCATCTTGGTTTCTCACTCCTGTCTTGAAGTATTATGCTCCTTTCGAGGGCTATTCTTGCTAGTTTCAGGAGTTGAAGTTAGTTATCAAATTTCTATGGTTTTATTGGTATTTTCTTTTTTTTATGAAATGTTATCTCCTCGGTTTCTTTGATTTGTTGCAGCGGTTACAATTGTCACTATGGTTCTACTAGTGCATGTTAATCTTTGTTATGATATGGAGGTTGTGTCATGACATCTTTTCGTTGTTCTAAGAGTCTCATCCTTCTTCATTTTTTCCACTTTAGGTTCGTCAGGCTCGTTTGTCTATCTTTACACAAATCGTTGCAATATTAGTATCTCCTTTTTATAGGGGTCAATTTGGACATGGATGTTCTTTCTTTGAATTCTTATCATTTTGAGTTTTTCCTTTCCATACCCTCTAGTGTTCCGTGATTGCATGTTCTAGTTCTGCTTTAGGTTTTTCTGGTGTTTCGAGATTACTTTACTGGTATTTCATATTCTGGGGCCCTTGTTTCCAACATTACCATCATTAGGTTAGATGCTCTTTTTTGTTCATATGTTCTAGTTTTTCTATTGTGCGAATCATGTTTTTGGTTATGGTGTTATTCACTAGGTCTTTGCATACTTCTCCCCAGAATTGTTTCAGTTCTTTCTCGTGGAGGTCTTTGAGGGCCTATTCTCGCTTTTTCCTCAGTGTTTCTCATGGTTGTCCCTATGGGCGTGTCAGACGTTTGTATTATGCAGCCTTGCATCATGCGACATTAAGTATGTTGTCCTTATATACTCTATTCTTTCTGTTCACGATCCCTTTATCTTCTCATTTCTTCGTCATTATGTTTGTCGTCTCTTTTGTCCTTTATTCGTAATTTCTCCTTATTTCTTTCACTTACTCTCTTGAAACGTCTTGGTCCTTCTTGAAACATCTTGATGTTTGCTCTCCTTCGTTTGTTCGTCGTCTCGCCATAGTTCTTTGCCGTCTTAGTGCCACTTTTATCGTACTCTTTGTTTTGATTCGCTTTGCCTAGCCTTTTGTTGTTCTCCCAGTTGCCTATTCTATTCCGGTCATCCTTCTTTGCGTTTTTCTCACTTTGGTTGCTCTGCCCTTTCCCTCAGTTATCTTCATTTTGTCCAGTCCTTTTGGGATAGATTCCTCTTCTATCGGCCAACTTGTTTGTCTCATAGGACCCATCCTAGGAATGCCACGGTTCTATTGCGACAGCAATAGAACCGACATTCCTTGGATGGGGACGTCTTTCTTCACATCTCCTATTTATTCATCCTCTTGTCTCATTTCCACTCATCGGCGTTCTCTTGAGCTCCCCTTTTCTGTTTTCTCTTCTTTGGCTCCTCAAGTTTCCCTCCCGCTCCTCCCTCTTGTGTCTTTTATGTGGCTCTGTAGCCTTCAGTTTCCTCCATAGTTTCTTATTCTTGGCGTGGTGTCATAGCCTCCGAGACAATTTTTGTTATTCATTTCCTCTCGGCGTGGCATTGTAGCCTCCGAGGTGGCACTAATCGGTTGGTTTTTCCCGCGATGGTTTTCCGCGGACGGTTCCCGATTGGTCGGCTATTGTTTCTCATATTTATTGTTTTTTCTCGGCGTGGGCGTTGCTAGCCTCGGCAGCACTATCGGTTGTTTTCTCGCGATGGTCATTCAGCGGACGGTTCCCGATTGGTGGGTTTGTTGTTTCTTTCGGTGTGGCCACGAGCCTCGAGTCTTCTTACCTATGACATCTAACTTATTGGCCGGGTTATTTTTCTTTCAGCCTTGGTTACTGCAGGATTGTTTAAGGCTTTGTGGTTGCCATAGTGCGTGGGGTCGTGCTTCAACTATTTGCTTGGGTTTCCTCAAAAACCTAAGAAGGCGTGGTTTTTCTTCCCGATGAGAAGCAGTCACCGGTTCTTCTCAACTTTGCATCGGCCAACTTGTTTGTCTCATAGGACCCATCCTAGGAATGCATTTTACCTTTAGTAAGTGATGTAGCTCGAGATTTGCATTTAGCCTTAGATTGTTTGTGCACGTTATTTATAGTGGTATTTGATAGACATTTTGCATATGTGAGGACCCAAGTTTTACAGAGACCATTGTTGTTGCAAACTTACATGCCTATGCCATGTAGGGGTGTTTGCGTGTTTGTAAATTAGAAAATATCATCGGACCTTGCAGCCTTGAGGCAACGTCTGGGTGTGACTCTCTTTGGGGTTTGCACTGTTGATTTTAGTGCAAATAGGGTAGGGGAGTGGCAAGGTATTAACATTTGAAAATTTTCTAGCGAAGCATTTGTTGCGGCAATAATATATTTAACAATTTTAAAGAATATCCGACCATTTTTCTTTTGAGTTACTTGAGTGTGCTATCTCTAAGGAGTTTTTTTTATTAAAGATTATGCAGGATGCCACCTGCAACTGAAAATTCTAGATATTATGCCTTTGAGAGCCAAGGATAGAAAATGGCCACATCATTTGATAGCTCTAGACACAAGTACCTACTCAACATCATCACATGTGTAGATGTATGTGTAGTTGCATCTTCCATTTGCCTATTGTCTTTTCCTACCCTTCAAAGGGCAACCCTCTATGTGGATTTTCAGATTAAAGCCATTTCTCTATATTCTCCGTGGACGCTAAAAAATCTATTCTATTCTATTCTATTCTATTCTATTCTATATGATATTCACTCATCATTTAAAATGCTAACTGCAATTACTACTATAGCTCTAAAAACATTTCGCAAGATTAAAACATTTTAAAATATCTTATTGGAACTTTAATTTAGCAAATGGACAATTTTCTGCCTCCATTTAACTTAATGAAGCTTCTATGCATGTTCGGAACAAAGATGCATCCAGATGTGCAGAATCGTTCCATTACATATCCTGGATAGCAAAAACGATTCGAAACTTGCAAATTTCCACTTGGAACTTCGAGTTCTGTTAGTAACCTTGTCTAAAATATGTTTACATGGTGCAGAAATAGAGAAAGTTGCATATCATGTGTGGCCTACTTGAGAATGCATGCGTACACATTAAAAGTATTCCCAATAAGATAGCTTTGTTTGTAAAACATTTGAGGGGAACTTCTGCAATCTTAGCTACACCGGATCATAGCACATCTCAGCAATAAGGAACTTCGAGTGTTTTTAGCTCAGGTTTTAAGGTGAGTACAACTTGGCAAGTAAGTTTGTCCTAAATCAGTGATATACGTGAAGCCCAGGGTCAAATTTTTCAAATGCTTTTGTCTCTTCTGCCAATCTATGTACGCTTCAGATTATCTACCTCTGTAAAACTTAAACTCAAATGGGATAAGTTGCCACAGGCAGCAATGGAAGAGCGGCGGCTCCATTATTGCATTGCAGCGGTGGCTCTCTTGAAAAGGGATAAATGGCCTGGGTCTTGATGGCTTTCCTATTGAATTCTTTCAGAAGTGCTGGGACTGGTTGGAGGATGACATATATGATGCCTTTTGTGAGTTTCAGAGATTTAGGAGCCTTGATAAGATTTTGAATACATGTTGTATCTCTCTCATTCCAAAAAGCAAGGAACCCAAGACTATTTCTGACTAGCGACCTATTACATTGCTTTCCTCTGTGTACAAGATCTTTGCGAAGACCTTGGCAGAAAGAGTCCGAGACATCTTGGCTGACGCTATCTCGTCAACACAATCTGGCTTTCTCCCTCGTCATTGTATTCTCAACAACGTGGCTGCTGCATATGAAGGAATATATTGGGCCCGATTACAGGGTCATAGAGCAGTGTATCTTAAGCTTGATTTTGCTAAAGCTTACGATAGTGTTGATTGGGGTTTCTTGGAGAAGTGTCTTCTTGCACTTGGGTTTGGGGAGTCGTTCACAAGGAATGTCATGAAGCTCCATACATCAGCCAGATCTACTGTCCTTTTCCAGGGCGAGCCATCGGATATTTTTGTAGTGGGTAGAGGAATTCGGCAAGGTTGTCCCTTAGCACCCTTGCTTTTCACAATTGTGGCGGTATTATCCCGCTCTTCTCGTGGCTACCCAAGATGGCATTATTCAAGGCCTCCCAATGGGCGATGGTTCTCAAGAGGTATGTAACCAATATCGATGACACTTTTTGTTCCTAATTGCGAGGTTGAGAATCTTAAGTAATGCTAAGCTATTATTAGACACATTCTCCTTAGCATCGGGGAGTTCTTGTAGGGTGGCAAAATGTACAACATTGTGGGCGTTGGGCAGTCCCATCCCTCCACTGTATTTTGGACTATCCATGGAAGATTCTTACGCATGGCAATACCACAAAGTTGCTTGGTATCCCGGTTGGAATTCACGTCTCTACGCTTGGGATGCTTGGGATGAAATCATTAGTGGGTTGCAAAAGCACTTGTTTTGGTGGAATCTGACTAAATTGTCCATGCCGGTAGAATCAAGCGTGGCTAAATGTGTTCTTAGTAATACTCATGTCTACATGGCGTCTGCTCTATTAGCTCCGCAGTGTAAGATGGAGGAGATTGTGCGTATTATCAGAAATTTTATTTGGGGTGGAAATGAGTTAGGAGCAGTGGTCAAGGTAGCTTGGGCGAAATGCATTAGACCTAAGGCATCTGGTGGTCTTGGTGTGACGTTCGATCACGATATCACGGTCTCAAGGCATTATCTGCGTCTTTGCAAATCATCTTCTTACCGCCATTCAATTGACGTGTACGCCGACGTGTAACCAAGCAAGGTCGCCCTAGGGGGCAACTTGCAAGGGTGCGCACACTTAGCAATGTGCACACTTTAAACCTTTAACCCATTAAAGGCAGACCAAGGGTCATGGAAACCCCGAACCTAACTGAGAACCTATGTAAGGTAACCAAACCCTAATCCTTCCCTTTTCGTCCACGAACCTTCCGAGCTCCAGTTCGCGCGCCTGAGGAGTCAAATCCAACTACCAAGATCTGCCCGTGCGCCCTAGCTCGTCAGATTCTCCTTTCGACCGCATCCCCAAGCAGAACAGCGACGTGAACGCCTTCGGATCAAGAGGAGTGAACCAGGGATCAGGTATTTAGTCGATTTAATAGCCTAAACCGTATTCCAGCCATCGAACCAATAGGTTTAGCCTATTAAATTACCCTTAGTAGCCAAGCGGTCCCAGTTGACCCTAACTAAAGAACCTAACTCTATGATATAGATTAGTTCTTATTCTTTAGTTCTATGATGATGTGATGGGCCGGATGAATTCTATGGACTCATTGTATTGGGAAGGGGTAGAGACTTAAAAGCTTAGTAGTTGATGCTCCTAGCTAGCCTCCTTAGCACCTTTGTAGATTGGTTTATGTACAAGAACCCCACACGGTTGTGGGTGAAGGGGCAGGCCCGGCTTAGAAGGAGGTTAGTGTTCGACTCTTGAGCGATCCCTCACGGTGTGTAAGGCCCCACCCAGGGATCATTGTGGACTAGGTCTAATGGCTTGCCACTGAGTGCGGGTAAGGCATGGGCTCGACATCCGTGGAGTGGTGTTCACTTTCCAGTGGGTTAAGTCGAATAAGGGCAGTGGCCCTCTAGTCACCTTGAGTCAGCATGGAGACCTCTGGTGGGAGTGATCCCTACCGCCCCATCCCGGGCTGGGGAGATGCAACCCGGGGGTAACCCCTTTGGTTATGCATCAGGGGGCTCTGATCGGTCCCAACACTCTTCAACCTACTCTGCAAAGTGTGCACAGGAGGGGCGGATGGAGTAGACAACCCTATGCCATGTTCTCATGCCAGTCAAATCCATTTTCATGACTCTGTCTGTATTGAACTCTGGAGACCCAAGCCGTCAGTCATCCCCTGGAGTCTGAGCCTTGGGTAGGAACCCACTTGTATTGTGCTGATCTTTGTCTATGCAGATGTTGATGTGTCACCCTTCGAGGTGGATATATGATGATGTTATGCACTGACACGTATGTTTACGCTTCCGCAGCTAGGTAGACCCTGAGGGAGACGGGGTAAAATGACCCCTTCACTCTTCCCACTGGGACTCGTTACGGGTGCAGTGATATGTGGAGGGCCCTGTATCAGCATGGAGCTGGTATGGGGGATGAACTCCTGTTTGTATACGGTGAGTGCATCATATACGAGTAGGGGACATCACAGTGGTATCAGAGCAATGTTCTTGGAGACCAAGAGCAAAGCACTGACCATGCTCCCAGTAGTACTAACTTGATAGGATCCTCAAACCTCGAAAAATGGGAAAATTTTTTCTCATTTTTGTAGTATATGCTAAGCGAGTAACAGTTAAGTGAATTAGAACATAAAAAGACTAAAATTAGTGAGCCAAAACCTTCAAAAGTAGGATGGTCTCACACGTCGCGCCAGGACCAATAATGAAAAGTTCATTTTTGAGCTGGGCGCAATGTGTGAGACATTGAGCCAAAAACACCTTGAAAAGTGATGAATTTCAGAAAAGTAACATGGTAATTCAAATTTCAAGCTAAAAACTAGCTAGATTAGTATGTTACATTCCTAAAAACATGCTTAGAAAGTATAAAATTTAGCATCAAAATTCACCATGTCTCACACGTCGCGCCAGGAGCAAAAATGAAACTTTCATTATTGATCTGGGCGCAACGTCTGAGACCATGAGGTTAGAAAGATCTAAATTAAGCCATGTAATAGGTTAATAAGTGTCTTGGCTCACGTTCCTCCTTAGAAAAATCGCTCCCCCCTTGCTAAGGCAATTTTTGGGCGCGACAATCGATTGACGGTGCCAAACATGGCCGACGAAACAAACGCCCGAGTTCCTCTTGGGACACAACTCCCAGCCGCCATACTCCAGCAAATGCTTCGGAGAGCGCCTCTTTCAAAGAAGGAGGTCAACCGTCGGTAAATGAGGGTAACGCCAGTCGAGGAGCACCCCAAAAAGTCAACACTCCACCAAGAAGGGGGTGAGACAGGTCTAAGAGGATGCACACTGATGCGGGGACGTAAGTCCTCGGACAATGAGGAGCCGATCGCGGATGCAAGAAAGTTTTTGAAGAAATGGAGGAGGAAAGGAAGAAGGAGGAACAAGATCGGGCGGCCGAGGAGCATGAAGAACAGAGGGAGCCGACCCTCGAGCCAGCTGAAGAAGAACTGGCGGCGTGGATCAAAAAGCATGAAGCCAAAGAACGCCGCCGGGAGAAGAAGAGGGAAGAGAAGAAAAGGAAGAGGGACGAGGAGGAGGCGAAGGCAGCCGAAGAGTTGAAGAAGAAGAAGGGGAAGTTCGTGGAGGTAAGCAAGAGGAAACTCAAGAAAACCCCACCAACCAAGGTAGTCATTCAAGAACGGCCAGCAGACAAGCCCCCATCCTCCTCGGATGACTCGGAGGATGACGACTATAACCCTAACAATAAGGAGGCGGGTTCTTCGAAGGATCCCGCCAATGAGCAAGCGAAGGTTCACCGGAGGCGGCAGAAAGCGTGGCAGGCCCCCCCACCATACCCGACGTGGGATAGGAACAAAGCACCTAGACCAGCCCGAGAGGCATACGTGATAGACCCCGTCAAGGTCTATCAGAAGAAACTAAGGGAGCACAACGCCTTCATGGCGAAGTGGGAGGCGTATGCAACATACTATCGGGAGAACAGTACCGGGTCATCCGAAGGTGGACATCCAAACGAAGAACCCGGACTCAAGCCCACCACGGAAAACCCAAGCCTCCTGAGACCACCAGGCAAAAGAGAACCGTGAAGGGAAAGGAGGCGAGAGGAAAGCCACGGAGATCAGGCATTTTCAGCGTAGCTTCGGGTTCTTGATCCCCCGTGCACCGTTCGCCCGATTGGTCCGAGAGGTAATTCAAGAATACAACACGGAGATGAGGGTGACGGATGAGATGTTCTTTGGCACGCAAGAGGCAGCAAAACAAAAACTAGTGCAACATTTTGAAGATTCGGCGGCTGCCTGAGTCCATGCAAAGAGGGTGACACTAATGAAGCAAGACATGCATCTTGCCAGCTACATCAAGGGAGAACGCCCGTAAAATTTTGTAAATGATAGAAAAATTTTGTTAATATAAAGAGTTTTTGACAAAGTAACATGTGTGATCTTGTTTAATTGAGTTGAGTTACTGAGTTCCAGCTTTTGTTTTAGTTAAAACTGACATTTTTGAACAAAATTGAGAGGATGTCTCACACGTCGCGCCAGGAGCAAAAATGAAAAGTTCATTTTTGTGCAGGCGCGCGTGTGAGACCATGCCCCCCAAAGCGCCCAAAACAGCTCCGTCGACCAAATAAAGGGGTCAATTACGCTTCTTTCGATGAGTCGGCCAGAATTAGACCCTTATATCACCCAAATTGGACAAGTTTAACCCATTTAGAGTCAATGTCTCACACGTCACGCCAGGAGCAAAAATGAAACTTTCATTATTGGTCTGGGCGCAACGTGTGAGACCTCTCAGCAAATTCTCCACCATGCCATATCCAAATGGCCTCCAGTTTGTTGCAATAGGTTCATTAGCTAATCTTAGCATGCTCAAACCCCAAAAGTAGTCTTCAAATCCTCATTTGGACGTTCTAATAGGTCAGAATTGCCCAACCCCAATAAATTTCTAAGTCATCCAAAAATTAGGGGTTTTCCCTTGTCTATAAATAGGCCCCCATTTCCCACTTGACACCCTACAAGTCTGCTCTTGACACTTTAGGCGATTTCCCAGCTCCCATAGGCGCTCCTGCATCTGTTTGTTACTCACCTCTTCCCTAGATCAATGGCAGCTAGCGACTTGAGGCGATGGTGCGGCGCCCGGTGGCCATGTAGAAAGTGATGTCAATGACATCTTCCGAAGTCTTTGGTAAGGAAATAGATGTCCAAGCAACCTTTACGCATAATGCCCGACATATAGGCGAGTTTTGGCTGAATTCCAAGCTAGGGTAGGTCAGTCCCTAGTACAACTTCCCCCTTACACGGGCTATTTTGTTCCCCGCCCATCCCTACAAGCAGCCTTGGGTGATGTCCCGAACATTGCCAAGTATTTGACCAACAAGGCACAAAGGTTGCCAGATTACATGGTCCCGGGTTAGCGGGGATCAAGTACTTTTTCCTACACAGCGCCTTGGCCATATTCCTTTTCCCCATCGGGTTTTGAAAACCCAATGGGGAAACCTCTATTCCTCCCATGGAGGTAGACCCCCATAGCATCCTCGGCCAGCCGACCCGGATGCTTTTGCGGTACCGAGAGCGAGAAGGAAGAACAGAAGAAGAGGAATCGGACGAGGAAGAGTATCACGGAGTCGCCCCGAGGAAGAAGAACGACGGGCAAGCGGAAGAGGAGCTACACACCTTCGAAAGCCGCCCGGACCCCTCGTGAGTCGCTCCCCACTAGGGCTAGGCATCACAAGCCTAGCCCCCATCATCATAGACGGTGAGGAGGACACCTACCCCGGCCGATATCCGCGGATCTCCCGAATGCGGGGAGAGGAGTTCGAGATGAGTTCTTTCTAATTCAAGCTGCGGCCGGCAACCCGGACTGGGACGATTCATCGTCCCGAGTCTCGAACTTCCCGGCTTCAAGTGAAGCCAATACACCTATACAGGGGAGAGTCGACTTCGGACATCCAGGCCTACAACAACATAAGGCAAATAATGGAAGCTCGCAAACTGCCATCTGAGGAGGAGTTCTACGCCATCCAAGAACGGATGGGAATCCGTGGCAAGACCACGAGCATCTTGATGCCGAGCTCCTCGACACCGCCTCGCACAAGAGGAGCAGGAATCGACGTCAGGCGAGTTTCATCGACAATTAGAGACTACCAAGAAATCACTGAGGTAGAGGTTGATGAATACGCTGGAAGGCATAGAGCGGGAGGCCAAGCAGGTGGAGAGTCATCAGCCACACACAATGACAGGTCCAAGCCAAGACCAGTAATCTTGGCAAGCAGAGCAGTAAGACAAATGGCAGGGAAGAGGATCAATTTCGACATTGACTTGCCGGGAATTAATATCCCGATGGGAGCAGAAGTAATGGGCATCGGCAAGTACGACCTGATAATAGGAATGGAGTACCTTGGACCAGCAGGGGCCATCATTGACTGTGGAAAGCGGAAGGTGACCCTCACAACGCCCGACGACAAGGTTATTGAGATCACAGGTAAAGACGTTGCTCCCATCATGCAGTGTATGTCTATTAAGAAACTGCTCAAGTCAATCAAGAGCGAGCAGGTAGCATACATCTTCAAACTTGAGATTGAAGAACCCGAGTCGGAGGAAAGCAAGGAAGACAAAGTGCTCAGCAAGTTGCCCAAGCAAATAGCCAACTTGATCACGGAGTTCCACGATCTCTTTCCAGATGAAATCGAGCAGCTTCCTCCTTACAGGGGAGTCGAGTGCGAGATAGCACTCGAACCAGGAACCAAGCCGACGAGCAAGGCTCCGTATAGAATGACGACGCAGGAACTGACGGAGCTAAAGAAACAATTGCAAGAATTGCTCGACCTAGGCTTCATTAGACCTAGCGTCTCACCATTTGGGGCACTCATTCTCTTTCAAGAAGAAGGATGGCAGCTTGAGGATGTGCATAGATTACAGGCAACTGAATAAGCACACCATCAAGAACAAGTACGCACTCCCCAGATCAGACGACTTGATGGATCAGCTCCAAGGGGCAAAGGTCTTCTCCAAGATCGACCTAAGGTCAGGTTACCACCAGATCAGGATAAAGGAAGAAGACATCCACAAAACGGTCTTCAGGACCAGGTATGGGCATTACGAGTTCACGGTAATGCCATTTGGGCTATCAAATGCCCCAGATACGTTCATGAGACTCATGAACGACATCTTCAAAGAATTCTTGGACACCTTCGTGATAGTGTTCTTCGATGACATTCTGGTGTATAGCAGATCCATTGAAAAGCATGCACAACACGTAAGAAAGGTGCGGCATCAGTTGTATGCCAAATTATCGAAGTGCCACTTCGCAACAGAGAAGGTGGAATACCTCGGTCATGTGATTTCAGCAGAAGAAATCTTGACGGATCCCGCCAAGATTGAAGCAGTGATCCAATGGCCAGCACCAAAGAACGTCCACGAGGTCAGAAGTTTCCTCGGTCTAGCAGGGTATTACAGGAAGTTCGTGAAGAACTTCGCAAAGATAGCAGCCCCACTAACAGACTTGACGAAGGCAGAAAAGGTGAAGAATTGGGCAGACCATTGGCTCAAGAAAGCCCAAGCAGGCTTTGAATTGTTGAAGGAAGCTTTAACAACCGCCCTCGTCTTGACCCTGCCAGACCCAGAGAAGGACAAGTTAGTGGCGACAGACGCAAGTAAGACAGCCACATGTGCAGTGCTCATGCAAGAAGAGCGAGTAATAGCGTATGACTCCAGGAAGATGAACGACGCCGAAAGGCGTTACCCGACGCACGATCAGGAATTGCTTGCAGTTATCAGGGCATTAAGAATCTGGAGGCATTACCTCTTAGGAAGGAAGTTCCAGTTAGACACGGATCATCAGAGCCTCCAATATGTATTCACGCAACCACACCTTAACCTGAGGCAGTGAAGGTGGATGGAGTTCCTCGAAGAGTATGACTTTGATATAGTCTACAAGCCCGGGAAGCTTAATATGGTAGCAGATGCACTTTCAAGGCATCCGCTGACAACTAGAGTGCATTGCAATGCAATTTTGATGCTCTCCAGTGATTTCGGGAAGAAGATTGAAGAAACGTTGCCAACGGATGTGGACTTCAAAGAAGTATGGGCAAGCTTGTGCAAGGAAGCGAGAACAGATAAGGAGAGGGAAACCTTCAAAAATTTTAAGAAGGAAGGTAACCTTCTGTACCATAAGAACAAGTTGTGCATGCCTGAATCATCTGGAGTAAGAAAGTTGATCCTCCACGACACCCACAACAGCCCAATAGCTGGCCACGCAGGATTCATGAAGACATACTTCAAAGTCGTAGCTACTATTGGCCGTGAATGAAGAAGCGTGCAGCTCGCCACATCAAGGAATGTCAGCTATGTCAGAAATGAAGGCGTAATGCTCAATCCAGTGCATTGGAACCATTAGCGTGCCAAACGCTAAGGGGAGGTCACCGAAGATGGACTTCATAACCCGGCTTCCGCACCAAATCGAATATTGGAGGATATGCTTCATAACTATGTCCGAACAAGCAAGGTATGTGGGAAGAGTTTATTCACTTGGTGGAGTTTGCATATAATAGCACCAAGCAGGAATCATCCCAAATGTCGCCGTTCATGATTAATTACGGCTACCAATGCCTAACTCCAGACACTTGGCACAACCCCGTGTCAAAAGTGGAAGTTTCACAGCAAATGTTGGGCGACATGCAGCAGCTCGTGGAAGAAGTTCGAGGATATCTTCTTGCAGCAAGGAGTCGACAAAAGAGCATCGCCGACAAGCATCGGACAGTCAGAGAGTTCCAAGTTGGAGATGATGTATGGCTCAAGATAAAAGTGAAGCAGGCGAAGCTCCGCATCGGAAATTGTAAGAAGCTTGCTCCAAGGTGGGCTGGACCCTTCAGAATAGTCAAGAGGATAGGTAATCAATCCTACAGATTGGATCTACCAGCACACCTAAAGATTCACAAAGTCTTCCACGTGAGTTTGCTCAAGAAGCACACTCCCAATCCAGATGAAATCCTGGACACTCCAACGATGTTGGAAATGACAGAAGAGCAGATAGAAATAGTTCCAGAACTAATTCTTGATAAAACATTCAAGAAAACAAAGAGATCGGAGTTTCTCCAATAGTTGGTCAAGTGGAAACACTTGCCGGTGGAAGACGCGACATGGGTACTTAAAAGAGATTTGATAAAGCAGTACCCACAGTTTATGGAGCAATGGGACGACAAGGTCATCTCCGAAGAAATTGGCTCAGGCATGTCGATTTGTGTAGATTTATAGCTTGCATAGTTAACTATAATCTACGCATGCAACCTATGAGGTATGGGTTGCATGCGTTGTTACCGATGATGAGATCACTACGGTGATCTCTAGGACGTGGTGTAATGTCAATGTAGGCATGACCGCGGTTCCGCTTGGAAAGTCTACTTCTGTCCCACGGAAGTAGACGACCTCGAGAGATAAAGAGGTCATTCAGGAATGCATTGATAGGAAAAGCACCTCTAGTCAATGTCTACGGGGAGTACCCTATCCTTCACGCCCCATATACGCGAAGGACCCTATCCTCCACGCTGGGCAACTAAAGGTGTAGGCATGAGCGCCATATAGGCATTATAGGGCGCTGTCTCCACGGCCACGATGGAAGAAGCATCCTCTTCCTACGCCGGGAGATTAGCCATGCATTCATGTAGATAGTTGGGTGGTTCCCTTATAATCAAATTTATAAATAATTAAAAATGGTACTAACGTAGCGTTGACCTGCAGGCGAATAGAGCACCCCAGAGGACTAGGAGGTCGAGCTACGAAGACTTGCAACACAAATTTTGTTGTAATGTGTTGCAAGGAATGAAGAGTACCTCAGAGAATAATTGTATATATATTGATAAACTAAAACATTATGATAAGTAAAACTAATGGGTAATCGTTGTAATGACATACGAATTGATAAGTATTTGATTGAATAATAGTATAATAACGTTCTAAAAATATTACCTCAAGGTAGTCATAATAAATGTGTAACTATGATAATAGTATATCGTATGCATCAAGTTGATTGCAGGTTAAGAAGATCCCAAGGTGGGGAGACCCACGATGCTGCGGACAACATCAAATTAAGGTGGGGAGAATGTGACGTTCCGCATTTATATACCCGCCCTCCAAGACGATACCGCATCGCACCATCACGCGTTACCGCCCATTCCAATTGACGGTAATGACCGCAAAACCAAAGCAAGGTCGCCTAGGGCAATCTTGCAAGGGGTGCGCACACTAGCAATGTGCACACTTTAAAACCTTTTACCCATTAAAGGCGCACTAAGGGTCATGGAAACCCCAACCTAACGAACCTATGTAAGGTAACCAAATCCTAATCCTTCCCTTTTCGCCCCACGAACCTTCCGACTCCAAGCCATACTGAGGAGTCAAATCCAACTCCCAAGATCTCGCCTCAGGCGCTTCCTAGTTTCGATTCTCCTCCTCCCAATCGCATCCCCTGCTGCACGAAATGACATGCACGCTTCTGATCAAGAGGAGTGAACCATGGATCAGGTATTTAGTCGGTTTAATAGCCTAAACCGTATTCCAGCCATCGAACCAATAGGTTTAGCCTATTAAATTACCCTTAGTAGCCAAGCAGATCCCCAGATTGACCCTAACTAAAGAACCTAACTCTATGATATAGATTAGTTCTTATTCTTTAGTTCTATGATGATGTGATGGACGGATGAATTCTGTGGACTCATTGTATTGGGAAGGGGGGTAGAGATTTAAAGCTTAGTAATTGATGCTCCTAGCTAGCCTCCTTAGCACACTGTAGATTCGGCCTGTGTACAAGAACCCCACCTGGTTGTGGGTGAAGGGGCCAGACTGGCTTAGAAGGAGGTTCGTGTTCTGACTCTTGAACGATCCCTCTGGTGTGTAAGGCCTACCGGGGATCATTGTGGACTAGGTCTAATGGCTTGCCACTGAGTGCGGGTAAGGCATGGGCTCGACACCCGTGGAGTGGTGTTCACTTTCCGCTGGTTACGCCGAATAAGGGCAAGTGGCCCTCTAGTCACCTTGAGTCAAGATGGAGACCTCCTCGTGGGAGTGATCCCTACCGCCCCATCTGAACCGGGAGATGCAACCCACGAGTAGCCCCTTTGGCTATGCATCCGCTGGCTACCGCCGTTCAACACTCTTCAACCTACCGCAGTGTGCAATGAGGGGGGCGGATGGAGTGGACAACCCTATGCCATGTTCTCATGCCGCCCAAACCATTGTCATGACTCGTCCGCATTGAACTGGAGACCCAAGCCGTCATCCCTAGAGTCTCGAGCCTTGGGTAGGAAACCCACTTGTATTGTGTTGATCTTTGTCTATGTGCGATGTTGATGTGTCACCCTTCGAGATGGATATGTGATGATGTTATGCAATCGACACGTATGTTTACGCTCAGCCTAGGTAGACCCCGAGGGAGACGGGTAATGACCCCTTCACTCTTCCCACCGGGACTCGTTATGGGTGCGATGGATATGGAGGGCCTTATATCAACATGGAGCTGGTATGGGGATGAACTCCTCGTTTGTATACCTGTGATCCATCGTATACCAGTAGGGGACGCCACACTTGGTATGTTGGATTTTCACCTCAAAAGCAAGGTGATGATATCAAAGTTCATTTGGAGGATTTTCATTGGTAAGGATGATTCTCCTGGCCCGAGGTTGTTGGTGCAACGATTCAAAGATTGTCTCCCATTTCATAAGGCCACCATTAAGCCCCTCCTTCCTTGGGCTTTGCTTTATCATATGCATCCGTATCCTAATGTTTCTCCCTTTCTAAAGGGGTTGCTTCTTCGCTTGGGACACCGCCGTGTCTTTTTTCCATATTAATCCCCGAGGCATGTCTTCGCTTGTCCACTCCATGCCGGGGATTCCTTTGCGACACCCGCAGAATGTGCCTCTAAGTGTGGTTGTTCATCCAAAGACACAAACGATCTATGGGTAGCAAATGGTATCAAGACTATTGCAAAAGGTATGAGTCCGGGTCATCTCATGTCATGGGAATCATTTAGAACAAAGTTCTTGTTGTACGATAGGGAAGAGTAACTGGAATCATATTGCTGCATTGTTGCCACGTGTTTTCGGGTCCACGATGGAGGTAGTCGATGGGGTTGCCATCGGGATATCCACCGTGGCGGTTTGTGTCTTCGTGGTATAAATTGCTCTTGCATTCAAATCCTCGCCTCCATCTAATAGGTGGCATCTTCGTGTCCCTCACCCACAATGGAAAAGTGTTTGATATGGGTATGGGATAAGTTGCTTCATCCCAAAGTAGTAGTTTTGTGGTGGCAAGTGATCCATAGATGCCTCGTGAGTCAACGTGTTATCGGATTTCGTAGCTCATTCCTTTATGCCAAAGAAAGGGTTGAGAGTATTGAGCATTGTTTTTTCTTGTGTGAGCGGCTTCGGCAGGCATGGTCTTGGTTGTTGACCCTATTTGGCACATCTCGATCTAGCCAGCAAATTTTGCTTGCTATCTATCCTGATGCTTGGCCCAAACTACGGAAACGAGCTTTTCATCTCGCATGTGGCTGGCTTTTATGGTCAATCTGGAAGAGAAGGAGGTTGTTTATCTTTAAGGGCGTAGATACTATAGATGAGATTGTTCTTCAGTGGGCGCAAAATAAAATTGTTATGGCTTACAATTGTTCTTCTCTTGATCAAGAGAAGAAAGTACTGATCTGGTATACTTACCTTCAGATTCATTCTTTTGCATAGGCAGGTGGTTGTGCTCAGTTGGATCGGTTTGTCCACTGGGGTTATAATCATGTCTTTGCATTTTATGTTGCTCTGGTTTTTAGTTGGTGAATAAAGCTTGTCGTCCTTCAAAAAAAATTAAAAATAAAAAATTATTGCATTGCAGATATATCTTTAATCCTTTTTGCCTCCTTTAAGGAAAAATGGCGTAAAGCAACATCATAGAATCCACATTGTGCGCCCTCTCTAGAGCTCTTAAAATATTTCAATGCTAGAACAACTCATAGTTGTTCCTCATTGAATGGAGAACATATAAGCCAAATTAGCCCACTGCATTCAGATGCTACACAAATGGAAGCAGCCACAATCTCCTGGTGCATAACTTATATCAGCGCATTTCTAGCATGCAAGGAATGTTTTGAATGCCGTAAACTAACATAAAGTCTAAGCCAGACACCAAGGCACCAGAAGAAATCTGGATGTGGGATAGCTTTAGTGATAGCTCCCGTGCTTATGAAAGCATAAAGCAAGCTTGGAAATGGCAGGGCCTAACCAATTTAACAGCTTTCAAATTACACACATGTTAAATCAAAACCAACCTTTGCTGATTATTATGTTGTACCAAGTGCTGGGATCCTATGTTCTAGTTCTCTCTAGGCCTTTTTTGGTACATGCACATAAAAAACCTAAAGAGTACTAATATTGGGGGAAGAAAAACAATCTTATAACTCTTAGAGCCTATTAGGAAATCTCCTAATGTTCCTTCAAACAGTCTAATATTTCAAGTTTCAACCCATAGTTTGTATCGTCCTTATAGAAAACTACATGAAAATCTTCTGAAATATTTTACTTCCTAACCCAACTAAAAATATCTAGTTTCTAACTGGAAAAAACTTCTTTACCCCGGAGTTCTTCCAAGACTGATCCGAAAAACCTTCTTTACTTCAGGAGTTTTTCCAATGCTGGTCTTGATTGGTTTTACTAGTGACAACTGTATTCTAGACTCTAGTTCATAAGATGTTAATTTTACCAGTTATAAATGTATCCTACACTATAGTTTATAAGATGAGGTGCACCATGAACAACCGAGAAACTCCAATTTCTACGACGAGGTGCACCCTGGGCTATCTCGATCATCAGATCTGCCTATCCTACGACCCAAATGATGTATTAAGGCATCTCGTTCTGAATATGATTATTTATAATTGGGGACGTCTATGATTTTGAAACACGAAATATGGATCTGCCAAGCTTTTAAAATATGAAATAGGGGACTCGAACCTCTATGAAAATAAGTCAATATCGCCCATTCAATTGTTTTAAGGGTATGGTCTATGGTTTTAGGTGTGGTCATTTATGCATCAAAATCAAATCCCCCTTAGAACCCCCATTATTGTGCTATGCATTGAAACACAAAAACTACTAATCTAAGTCAATTATTTTTTGTGTGATTCCATGCTGCATTTGCATGTAATGACATGATTAAATTCGGCTCCAAAACTTATGGGACTTTCTACTGGAATAAGTTGTTGGGACACATGTCCTGACAGCATTAAAGATGGCCCAAATCTGAAATATTTTTTGTAGTTGTGTTAGCTACGGTGTTAAGGCTATTGTGATAAGGACTTTTGGCATCCAACTAACAATCATAAAGAACATATGGCAATGGTTGGGAAGGGGGATATCTAAGGCCCTTATGAATTTGTAGTTATTGTTAAAATTGGAGGATTTAGATCCAATTGTGTTTATCATCAAAGACAAAGACAAAGTTTTTTTAGAAGAGGAAGACAAAAGTAAAAAAAAAAATGATCATGTGAGAATTTTCAAGGGACAAGATTGATCTTAAGTGTAAGGCCAAGATTCATTGTAAGTTTTATAAATATTTTGAGGAGAGAAAATCTTCTTCTCTTTCTCATCCATCCAATTATTGTAAAAGAAGGTGGAGCTCTCAAAATGGAAACCTCTAGTAGATAGGCAGCTATCTGCAAGGAGTCATCTATAAACTAAGAAAATCAAAACAAGCCAATAGAGGCCCCACTTAATGAAAATGACTGAAGATAAAAGACCATTATATCTCATCCAACATAAAGAAGCTCTTCACGTGGGTGAGTTGTAGATATAATCAGACATTTTTACCTTGCAAATGTGTCAATGCCAGAAGATATACTACTAAGAACAAACAAACACAATGAGAGGGGAAGTTAATAAGGAAGAAAGATGTTAGTATGTGTGAGGAAAGAAGGCAAAACATAATAAATGAAGGCGAGGCAATTTCTTTAGCTTTTCAAAATTTCTCTGTATGAGGTTAAACTAAAATAGGTGGTACAATACATGGCTAACCTCGAATGTGAGAAAGGTTCAAAGGTTTGGGCTAACCAATTCTACTAATTATCTAGCCATTCCTTCTTATTATTTGGCAAACATAGGGTTCCAAAATTGAAGCTACTTAAAGTATTGAGAGCCAAATTATAAACCATATGTATGCATTTATTTTTAAATCTTCAAACTAAACATCGATTAACAAATTGTAATCCTGTATATTGTAAATAGTAATGTGACGTAGGCCCTCGTTGTTATGAACAATAGTTGTAGTACAGAAATGTTAGGTTTTATCAATACCATAAGCATAAGAACAAGAAGAAAATCGCATTGTTAAAACAAACGTGAAATAAAAATGGGATTGTCATTAAATTTGATTGGTAGTAGAAAGCTTCTAGTAGCAAAAATAAGCAATTTTTATGTCATGCCACATTGTCAGCATCTAATAAGGTAATTTTACGTCATGCCGCATTGGCAACATCCATTTGGAGGAAACTTAAAGGTTGCCAAAGTGCACAATTTGTGAAATGGATATACATTCTTCAAAGATTTGTAAAACAAAGCTTTTAGAACCAAAAGAAAGTCATTTTTACGTCATGCCACATTGGTAGCATCGGATTGGTCATATGCATTTTTACATCATGCCACATCGGCAGCATCCCAATGGGGAATTATTACGTCTCGGCAGCATCCAATTGGACATATGCATTATCACATCATGCCACATTGGCAACATCCGATTGGGCAATTTTATGTTCATGCCACATTGGCAGGGGATCATTTATGAGTATGAGAAAAATGGTTCTTGGCGCTTACGACTAGGGCGGTGGTAGCATGGAGAGGCCGCCCCTTTTTTTGCCTTTTCGGCACTGCTGCAACACCTTGAATCTGTTTAGGATCAAGTCAACAGCTATCAGGGATCACGACAAATAGCTTTTTGGGTCTGGATCTTTCACCATAGGCTAATAAATTTGTGGCTTTGGAAGCATCTTCAGGGTGGTTTCTTGATCTCGGGTAAACCACTAACGTGGAATATCGTTCTAATGCTCTTAGCATTATAATCCTTTCTGCAAAGATTACACTGAAACATCGCAGATGCTTATAAGGTGGAATGAAATTTTGTGAGTTCTTGAACAGAGGCGTTTCTTGACCTGTAAAATTTAGCAGTCTGTGTTTTTATACAGAGCCCGAAAAATTGTTGGCTATTTCCATCATTTCCTCCTCCCGTAGATATGATCAGAATCTGTCTTTTATCAGGAGGTCTTTATGGAATTTTGGAATTATTAGAATGGATTTGAAGTGGAAGAAATGGAATTAATTTAGGGGCCGAGCTAGATATATTATATGAGCAGGAAGAAGCTTATATATCATGAACCGGACTTTTGGGAGGAGTCTTGGCGGCTGAGCATGTGTTTTTAGCCATGCAGCAACTAAGTTGATTCCATATTATGGTACTTCCTTCTCTGTTCAATGTCTCCAGATTATCCGCTTTAGTTCTTCAATATGTAAAAGAAAGCTTCGGGAGCCTATTTTTCCTAATATCTTGTTGTCTATTCTGGTTACCATATGGGAGATTACCATGCGCTTCATGCATATTAGCTTACAGAGCAGAGAATAAGTTTCTGCACATAAAGGACGAAGATGTTGAGGCTTCTCCTGTAGTAATCCTTTATATGTCTGAAACATTGTACTTATTATTCTGAAATAATATTAAAAAAAAAAAACTTCGTTCCCTCAGGAAAAAAAAAAAAAACATTGGCAGCATTCGATTGGGCATACGATTTTATGTCATGCCATATTGGCAACATCCAACTAGGCATATGACACACACACCACACCAACATTGCAAAAATTCATGCCAGATGCCAACATCAGATTGGGCATATAATGCACAAAACAACATCATGGAATAATTTAAGGGCTAAACTTAGCAATTTGGCGATTTTTTAGCACATTTTCGAAAAAAATTGGCTAAAGTAAATGAAAAAAATTGGGAAAAAAATTATAATTTTAGCTTAACTTTTTTCGGGACTGCACCAACCCTAGAGCTCTTTAGCCAAACGCTAGAAAGTAAGAGAGTGAAATTTTGTATTGTTTAGCTAAACCATAGAAACTTTTAGAATGAATTTCGGGCTAGTTTAGCTAATATTGTTCTAGTTTATAAGAAATATATGATTAGTAGTTTAGTTTCTAGCATTATAAATTGATTTGAGTCATAGATTTTGCTAGCTAGCATTATTTTACAATGTTTTCACAAAGAAAATGACTAAAATAAGTGGAAAATTTTGAAAAAGGGTATAGTAATTTGGCTTAATATTTTCCGTTGGCCACACCATAGAAATTTTGGGGATGATGTTTGGGTTAGTTTAGCTAAACGCTAGAAAGTATGAGAGGAAAAATATGTAGAGTTTAGCTAAACCACAGAAAGTTTCGGGATTAATATCGAGCGAGTTTAGCCAAAGTCATTCTGGCTAATAAGAAATATGCGATTAGTAATTTATTCCCTGAACAACATCAACATTGCTTATTGAGTTCATCAACATTGCTTTTTGAGTTCAGACCCCAATCACCTTATATTGAATGCGGCTCTGGGCAGCCTTGGGCAGCCTCAAACTTAAGACATGTTCAGGATCAGGATTAATGTGTTAAACTACACGTCCAGGGACATCAACCGAAATACAACCTTACAATCTGGATATACCGTAATACAAGACAAAGGGCTGGTTTTTGACAGCCAAAAATAGCTCAAATCTATGACGTTGCATGCAAGGAGGGTTTTCTTAAAGTTTTGCCTACAGTGGCGTCAACTAAGTGAGAAGATGAAGAAGAAGCAGCGGCATGATCCAAAAGATATCTCCAGGGGAGAAGAACAGGTGCCTATTTCCTATGTCAATGAATACGATAAAACCGAGCTTCCAGAATTTTTATACAGCAAAAGATCAGAGGTATTTGAAAAGGCTCACGTAGGTAGGGCACTCGCGAGAGTAGGTACTGAGGATTGCTGTTCTAAATGCACCGGTGATTGCCTTAAGCGGCGCATTCCTTGCTCTTGCACGAAATACACTGGAGGTGAATATGCATATGGTGCAGATGGGTGCTTGCGTGGGGCGTTTATTCACAGATTGGCTAGGATGGATGATAGGGAATACTGCCCTCCTGGGCTTTGTCCCCTCATTCGCATGCTAGATGGTGAGCCTCAAAAATGTCAAGGGCATGTCATCCGGCAGTTTATCAAAGAGTGTTATTCAAAGTGCAGGTGCAATTCAAAGCTATGTGGCAATCGAGTAGTCCAAAAGGGCATAAGGTACAAGCTTCAGGTGCGACAAATTCTTCCCCAATGTTAGTACTCTTTGGATTTATAAGTGCAAAGTGCCACTTTTCTACCCTACTTTTTGGCTGTGAAAATGTTTTGGGAAGCCAATGATAATGTGAGAACAGAAGGCAATTTGTAGGTTTTTTAAGCCCTTTTAATATTTTGAATGTGATGTTGAGTTTCCAAAAACATCCCAACATCCTCGCCATTCTTACATGGCAAACTGGCTACATGCATAGGGCTGGACGAAATATTATGTGTGCTATCTAATGATTTATGTGACTCTTATTTTTACTTGGATCATTTCATCTTTTTCACCAATTTTTGCATTATGGAATCATGGATGGCAAAGGCTTTTAAGTTTATTTTAAATCATTTTCCTAATATCATTGCATTGCAGGTATTCTATTGCCATGAAGATAAAGGATGGGGGCTTCGTGCTCTAGAAGATTTGCCAGTTGGTGCGTTTGTATGTGAGTATGCTGGAGAAATTCTTACAAACAATGAGTTGTATTGGCGGAATAAAGATAGAGAAGGCAAAGGACCACATACTTACCCTTTGCTACTTGATGCTGATTGGTCTTCAGAGAAGATTTTGGAGGATAAAGATGCATTGTGCTTAGATGCAACAGAATTTGGAAATGTGGCAAGGTTTATCAATCACAGGTAATGCCCTTGATATTTTGTGTCTCATTCACGTTTCTGAAATCGTTGGAAATTTTGGAGTTCACATTAAATAACATTGAATCAGAACTGACTTTTCTTGTTTAGGTGTCATGACGCAAACTTGTTTGATGTTCCAGTCGAAATAGAGAGTCCTGATCACCATTATTACCATGTCAGTGAAATTTATTTATGCAGGTTGTTGTTTTTATGTTGTTTCTAACATTTAAGCGTTGTTGGTTTACTCTATATAGGTTGCTTTCTTCACAAAGCGTCCCATCAGGGCGTGTGAGGAGCTGACATGGGTAAGTTCGGGGATAACATTTACTGTTATGAGCAGAAAGATGCAAACGAGGGGCGGGGCTACTGCCATTTACTATTATAATTAACTACCATGTTCTGCTGATTTTTATACTGTTAATGCAGGATTATGGCATCGATTTTGATGACGAACACCATCCTATCAAGGCCTTCGAATGCTTATGCGGAAGTACATATTGCCGTGGAGCAAAGAAATCTGCCGCTGCATGTTCTGGTAATATTTCTGGTAATATCTCCACTGTGAAAGAAAGTTATATATATTGATCATGGCTGTCAGTTGTTTACAAATGCAGTATGTAGTGCAATTGATTTTACCCATTCTTTATTTGTTCATGTAATGCTAAGAAATCATCTAAGAGGTTAGATTTTTGCTGCAGATGATGAAATTTCTTAACCAGTGATTAGATTTTTGAGGTGGATCATGTTTTAACCATATTTTGAGGTGCTCTACAAATCCTACCAACTCTTGTCTGCAAAAAAGTGGACTTGGAAAGGTAGCCTACGCATTGCAGGCTTTTGCTCGTTTGGCATAGTGCTGGCGCCCTGCCCTACTTTGAGGATCCTGTTGAAGGAGAATGAGCATCATACACTTGAGGTTTGCACAATACTTGTTGATATTTATGCAAGTTCAGCCGCTGACTTGCTTTATACACATTCATTAGTAGCAGATTTGCATTAGTTACATGATAAAATCCTGAACAATGCAGAAGGATGATGCATATTGAACAAGCATCTATTTGTCATAATTTCACATCTACAATGTACATTGAATGTGTATTTGTATAAATCAGGGCGGGTTATTTTGAACAAGCATGTATTTGTCATAGTTTCACACCTGCAATGTACATATAATGTGTGTTTGTATAAATCAGGGCGGGTTATTTTGAAGTTGGTTGGCATGTTATTCTAAAATGTTTTATCTGGCAGAAGCTGTTATTTTGGGTTTTTTGTGCTGATTTTTGGGTCCTTTGTAATATGTAGAAGCTAAAATACCATTAGTGTTTTAAATAATTACCAAAAGACCACGGCATGTTTAACATAGTTTTGTGGCTCATCCGACACCCAAAAGTTGTCCTTAACAAATATTGTAGATTAGGACGAGATTTTTCCAACAAGATCGGATTCATCTAAATATGAGCTGAAATTCATATGGATTCATCTAAATTAGTGTTGAAATTCATAAATTATGCTTTTTTAGTTATTGCTATTCTGACCGGAAGCAAAAAGTAACGCAAGATTGTAAAGGAGTAAAGAAAGATTGTATCAATGTAAAGGATGATAAACATTATCGGAAAACTTAAAACTGCACATTTCCTCTTACAATACATACAATCTTCTCCGCTTCACTCTCTAGGGCGGCGAAGGTAATTTAACACCAGACAACTCTAACACTGAGTGTGTCTTGCACCATTCTGAACAAATATGGGCTTAATAGTAGGTCCCATCTCATAGGTCTAGAACCAAGAAATGTTCACGACGCCTTGGCCATCGCAATAAATTTCTTGTATACAAGTAATCCTTTGAAGTCAAGTGGATCATATTGTGAATTGCAAAAGACCTCTGATTTTGATCAGCCATATGCTTTTTTTCTTAATGGATCGATGCAACAGCAAAATGATCTACTTCCTGAGTTTTGAATTTGACTATTCAAAAACACAAGATCCGTTGTCTTTGATATTATAAATTCCATTTGGGCATGATCTTAAAAGTAATTGATTGCACAAACTGTAAAATTGGCACAATCCACAATAAAGGCATTGGCATGTTCAAATGAGCATTTTGGTTAACCATTTGTCACAACACACTTGATCAAAGGGTATTGAATAATTTACCAATTATTCAAATGTATTTATCAAAGGGCGTTGAGGCTCTTGAATTTTTTGGCCAAAGACATTTCAAGAATTACAGCTTAGCCATAGCAGAGGGTGTCAAAAGAGGCTTTGCTACTACATATGCTCATGTTTTGGTGTTATGGGTGCTAATGAGTTGCATGGGTTGTTAGATTGTGATTTCAATATTGGTAGTGATGTTGATGGGGATTTTGTGAGTTATAATGAGCGAGAAAGCAAGAATCAGCAAGTTACAGTACCAGATTTAGTAATTCCCATTTTAGAGATCCCCTTTGCACCCATGAGGTACACTTCATACTGACATATAAGCAATATGTATGTCATCTACCTGAAAAAGAATACAGAGCATAGGTTTCTTTCGTAACACCGATTGGACGTCCATCTAGTAATGTAAGTAATCTCGTTCTTTTCTTTATTTTCTATATTTTTTGTTATATTTCTAGAGTTATTTATGATTTGATTTAATTGCAGTCTTGGTATTCTACCATTAGAGTTGGTGTAAAGATGTTTAAGTGTTGGATACGTGTGCTGGGATTTGTCATAAATTAGCCTCAGATCTGCAATAAGTTTGACCGAGTTTCAATTGTTGCTAGATGTGCAATGGTTGGAGCATCAGCATAAGTGGATATGTGCATTACGGGTCACAGATATGTACAAGCTATGAAAAGTAAGTTTCTTGTTTATCTCTTGGTTTCTATTTTAGGTGATGTAAAATTGCATATTGTATGTAAATTTGCTTCTGTTTTTAGGTATGATAGTGCAGATGAAGGCCACAATGTCTATAATTTCTAGTCATGTTAATGAATGATGATGGAGTTCCCAGGACTTACGAGTTTGTGCTGTCGAAAGAGGTAGAGATAAAACGGTTGTTGGAATGTCTTGGTTGTGGTCAAAGGAAAAGTGTGTGCATCGATTATCAGTAAGTGCAAGCTAACAATGGTGCCTCCTATATTACCTCCTGATAACCAAAAAGTTGAAAACTTTGATAGCCTTGTCTTACAAGAGCTGGATATGAATTATGTCAGTTCTGTAGCAACTTCAAATGCTAAAGGTAGTCTTCTTGCATATTCTGGCAGTCTTGCATTAGTTGGCATCCAACCAATGGAAATTATTCATAGAAAGTTTGATAAGGAGAACAAGCCCAGGCATATGTTTAGCGATGATGAGATCCCTGAAATGAAGAATGTCGTGGTGATAGATACTCATGCAAATTCGTTTGCGGAAAAATAATCATTTTGCAAAAATATTGATTCTTTACTTTCTAGGTGCAAGCATGCAAAACTGTGTGTTCCATTTCACTATGCAGAATTCTAAAGGTGCGTCTAATAAAGGAGCATAAAAGAAAGAAATAATTAGTTTGATGCGTGATTTTCTTTGGTGGCCTTTAAAGTCCCTTTGTTGAAGACGTTTCTGATTTTGTTGGAGGGCATTTAAGCGTTTAAAAATTTGCTGTAATGGCCTTTGAAGCCAAATTTTGGACATGAAAATTTTAAATCCAGCTTTTCTCTTAACTGTAACTCTCAGTTTCATGCTTTCTTATTCATCTCTTTAAAAATACACAAGGGACAATCCTATAATATACATAGAAAATTATTTGATCTAGAACTGGACTGTAGTCCGATAAAATTTCTTGGGTAAGACACATTAGAGTAATAAAGGCATTTTGAATGAAATGTAAATGTTCATCACAAGTCTCATTCTAAATAAAGTGCGACGTTCATCACAAGTTTCCTAAACTAATGAAATGTACTGCATCACAAGTTTTGCTTCTGTAGATGCTACTAATACCATACAAAATTTCAATGTAGAATCTACCAATTATGCATAGGTTGTCATTTCAATACTAAGTGCAAGATTGTAAGAATGGATGCATTCTAATGTAAAAAAACTAAGATTGTTATCAGGAATGATAACAGATGAGAAGGAGTGCTGAATTTGGATCAATAGATGAGTCTATCGATCCAGGCTGTATTGACACTCCTAGAATGTTCTAGTCACCACGTGTCATTTTGGGAAAAGTTGAATCACTTCGTTGAAAGCAATATTTGTTGCAGATCTCTCCATTCTGATCTGGTAATTCCAACCTCCCAAGATACACATTTCTTGGAAGCATTAACCAACACGAGAAATGATAATTGAGATGTCTTCTAGATGCCCAACGCTGGTGATATCCAGGAGTAGACTCAAGCTTCTGTCCTTGAAAAACTAGAAGAAGAAAACTTTGTTAGGATGAGCTTATAGCACAAGATAATGCACATCAATCTTTCCTGAAACTCATGTGAAAGTACACGTTGCCAGCCAAAGCCAGTGAATCATTGAGGAACTTGGTAGCAATTTCATTATTTTCATAATGCCGCCTATCTCTTACCAACTTACTGAAGCTCAGAAAATCAATGACATGCATATAACTGCCAGAAGGCAAAGGCTGTACCTTAAAACTATCAATGTTGTTGTTATGAGCCAGATTCAATAATGCCATGTACCATATTTTGGACGTCACCACACCTTTCATAGTCTCATTAAGATCTGCAGAAAAATCCCAACCATCAAATATGTCTTAGATGCGCAACAGTCTTGATGATAGAAGAGGCAATATCATAAAATCAATACCCTTTTAAAGATATGTAGAAGAAAAACCTTTATTTCTGTTTCATTAACCTTTTGTACGACCCTTTGTTGTATAAGAACCACTCATGGCTTTAAAGCGTCCACCAACATTTATAGTTCTAATCGACTAGCCATGCCAGCTTGCTTCTTGACTAGTTTTTATGCAAAATTTATCTCAATGCGATACAAAATGTGACAATTCCATCTATGCCTGAGTCATACAATAGATTACCCATGTGCTTGTGTATATCCATGCAGCATATGCACCAACTATACTTCACATGTAATGTCATCAAAGTTCCACATAATATAAATACCGATGATGCCTATTCACAAGTGCATCCACAAAACTTTTACAGGACATAAAACCATTTCTATGCTGTATCAGCAAAGCTAGTTACTGGTGAGAAGCTTATTGGGCAGAAGGCACGCAGCAACCTTAAGAAGATGGAGGAATATAACTGTCAAATAACCTACATCCTGAAATTTCTCTAGTCTTAACAGATGAACTCTGTATTTGCAGCAAGCAATGAAACATATTATCATTACAGTCTCACTCTGAAATGATCCAAAAGACAGCAAACTCATACTGGGCGTTGAAAATTTTGTTGGACTCCCAAGCAAGGACACTTAATTTTAAAAAGGAAATGAAATCCCATGTATCTAGTATAGAAGTTATTTACTGTAATAAGAAACCAGATGAAAGAGAAACACTGGACTACAATGTCAGTGAAAGACTTGCATGCTAACCTCTGCTACAAGCTTCAATCACTCTTATAAGGTCCAAGTGAACAGATTGCTGATTGTCCATAAAAGTAAACTCTTGCACTAGAAGCTCCAGCTTGGATGCCATGAGTGAAGATAAAACTCCTATATGACCATGAGAGATTAGCTTCTCTTGATGCTTCAGTTCAATTGCAACGACGTCTTCAATTAGTTCATGTAGCGTTTTCTGCATCTTAGTTATTGATAAATTATGCTCGCATGTGTTCTTTGCTTCCCAAGAAGGTTCAAAGTATTCCATATCCATGTCAACAATGTCGCCACCACAGTCCGTCAATGTTGACTCCACTTCTGCTGGATCATCATCACGATCTTTCTGAGTTGAGCCTAGTTTTCTCTGCGTCTCTCTGTCAGTTACTTGAAAATCACTGACAATTTTATCACCAGAAATGCCCATTGTACTATTCTCAACATTCATGGAATCTATTTTTAAGACTTCTCCATGCAAGTTCAGATGCAGATCTTCCACATTGTCGATGCCATTTACAGACTCAGCAGCATTCAAGCATGAATATTCAACACTAAGCAAGCCTTTGCATAATATATCATTATTTGAAACTTCACTCTCAATGGCAGAGAAGCCTGAGTTTGCCAAGGAGTCTTCCAGTTCCAGTTCATCTGAACAGCTTTCAACACATGGTAATGGCTTCATCTTTTGCTTTGCTTTGCAAGCCTTTGAAGAGTCGCAGACTTGTAAAGTATCCATTTGGTGAAATATTGATACATAATCCTGTTCCACCATGGCTGTGTCTTCTACATGTGATACAGGTTGCATTATACATTCATTGGCGTTATCATCTCCATAAATGACTGCAGAAAAGAATTATTCAGAAACAACATAAGCAGAAACATGATATAACCAGACACATTCTGCCTAATATTCAAAATTTGAGGAGAGAACATTAAAAGTGAATCTCTAGTAAATATATAATCATTTTCCTGGCTTGAGCTGCAAATGGTCTAATAGGAACAGCCACCCCGCAAACATGAAAACAAAATAGATGACTGCTTAGGAGAATTCACTGTTTCCTGTATAAAGAGCACAGTTATACAATTACTTCCATTGCCTTCTATAGGGACTAATGATAATTTTCCTCTTGTTTCCTTCCTTCTTATAGGCAGAAAAGTATCCTATAGCAGTTGAAAATAGTTTTAGGAAATTAAGCTATAAAAGACCAGGCTTCAAATGACAATATGACATGCAATTCGGGCTACATCTAAATACTGCTGTACAGTGGTGAAAGGAACTTCATTATTGCTCTTCGGATATATTAAGTGAGAGAAACATAGGTTAACACCTGAGAAAACCCATCAACTAATTCATGTTCAAGGCTTCTATTGGAAACCAAAATACTAGAATACATCATTTCCATGGGATCTCATTTCATTAACAAAACTCTGCTCTCGAATGAACTCTTCCTTAGCACGAGAATTTTTAATTGGGTATACCACTATGTCCTACCATTCTCAAATTGAACACGTTCCTCCGTTTGAGGAAAGCATATTCCCTTGAAGACCTGGAAAGGTGTGTTATCATGACGGAATTATGGGATGCATGAACTGCTTATATCTAGAGAAATCAAACCGTTTGAAGATTGTCCTGCAGCATTGTATAATGTGCAACTAAGTCAAACTGTGCTGCACACAAAAGAGAAGATGATTAGCGGCTAACATCATTGTTTTCCGATTAAACGCAAGAATCAATGTAGGAAATTAAATCACCCTTTGTTAATGCAGATGTGAACATGTCTGGTGCAACCACAGGCATTGTCATTACTTCGTGCATATTCTTGCCATGTAATATTTGAACTGGTACTTTGAGGAACTTGGGAATAACACCTCTAGCATGGATAAACATAATCCATTTTAAGACTATATAAAGGAATGCTTAAGGACCATTCATCAGTTTTTTATTATTAAAAATTCCTTCATGAGGTTAATCATGCTCATGTGGGTTTGGACAAGAATTTTGTCTGATACTTTGATGTTTATTGAAACTGTTCTAGTAGACATGCATGAAAGGAGCATTTCTACCTTGCCTGCTATGAAACAACAAAAAAAAAAAAGGGCGACTTTCAAAACTGGTAGAATAATTAGCAAAACTTATACCAACACTTGTGTGATAAGTGATATAATGCGATGTCACTGCTACCTACAGTCATATTTTGCTTAGCTTAGAGCCGTAGGCACCTATCTTTTCAGTTTCTTTTCATTTTTAATTAGCCGTTTGAGCTACTTCCCAACCAACATAGTCTCAGAGACAAGGTAGTCTGGTCCATGGTCCAGGACTGTGCAAGTGCACTGGGGCAGACGGGGATCAGCCGATTAAGAAGCATTGGAAAATGTATGTAATGGACACCATAGGATTAGTCCTAGAGCACTTATCCTGCAGGCAGGAGGTCCATGTGTGCAGGTTGTCTGAAATCCTAAGTTTTCAAGAATACAGATGCAAAATGATGTCCTATCGAATAGTCTCCATAAATTTGAAAGGTCAAAGAGTAAAAAGTATCCACTCACTTGATAACTTTCTTGTCCTGTTGCTTCGGATGATGCCGATAGAACCTATGTATATCTTCAATATTTAACGAAAGTAAATACCTAGAAGCATCTACATGCTGCACCAATATGGTAAGAGAAAATGCATCTTCACGTGCAGGAACTACTCAAATACAAGTACACAGCTTTTTGGCTAAGTTTAACATGTCAAAGAGATCAAATTTTAAAATTCATAGCCAAACAAGATACCCATTAGCCAAATCCTTGGCCAGCCTAGTGGCTAAAGCACAAGTGGATTTAATGGTTTAGGTATTGACTGTAAGGCCTCGAAAAGCATATAGCAAAGATGTCATTAAGAGAAGGGGAGGAGATCCTGTACAGAAAATAACGAGCTTACAACCTCCGAAGAGCTGTTCTTTCATGATAATTAGCAAAAGATTGCAATGAAAACTTACTGGCGTTTGGTATAGTGATTAACCATTAGTTTACCAAAATGGGATCAAGTATCTTACAAGATAACATGTATGCAGGATAAGGCAGGCTATAGAAAAATCTTGGTCTGTGCATACATCTCATGGACAAAGCAGCTTGTTCTTTGATAAAATGATGAATACCTCTCTATAGAATGATCTATGGCTCAAACATAATCTACAATAGTTTAATGGCAAATCAAACTAAAGCAACAGTCCATCGAGGTGTCATGGCACATTTCAGATCCAGAATTCTCATGTTGTGCATCAGCTTTCATATTGTTCGATTAAATAGCCCATATTGAATATCATTACAACTTCTTATGTCTAGAAGCTGTTTGGTTTTAAAAATTCTTTATCCCACTGCTAATATACTTAAGTGAACTTAAGCACCAACACCCTTCAACTCATAACTTCCATGTGTTAAAAATCACAAAAATTAGGTCTTACATATAACTCCAAATCATCTTCTGTTTCAATATCATGATCGGATTGTTCATCTTCTAGAACTGAAATAATTTGATCAAAAGTTGCACATAAACAATGCATCAGTTGCACATAAAATAATGTGAGCATAAAACAACAATGAATGGACCAGTTACTTACAGTCATGGAACACATTAACTTTATCTGGGAAATTGCAAGGCATACAATTTCCTGTTTCAATACCATGTTCGGATTGCTCATCTTCTAAAGCTGAAGCAATTTGTTTACCAGTTGCACATAAACAAGGTGAGCATAAAAACAGTTGATGAATAAGAGGCTCAGTTACTTACAATCATGGAAAATGACTTTATCTGTGGAATTGCCAGGCATCAAATCTTCCTACAAAAACTTATTCTTATTCAGACACTTCCCATTCATCAACAGGAAAACATTTATGGGGTAACTCCAAAGACAATGCGAAGCAAACAATAGAACCAAACCTTAACAGGTAATTCCAGATTATAATCTTCTAATCCAACGTCACCCTTGGCTTGTTCAGCATCTAGAGCTGGGAGTGAAGTCCCCAAATTATCATGATGTCACGGACTCCCATCATGTGAACTAAATGAGGCATGAATGACTTTTATACTAACAATCATGGATGGCAATTATTTCGTTTACAGATTTGTGTAGTGGATAACCTTCCTTAGCTTTGGGTATGGTAAAAGAAGATAAAACTTTCCAAAATCTAACCCAATATATCGTTACATTATGCCAAATTTCTTAAACACAATCACATCTTGCAAATTGCATATAGCTAATATAGAATCTCCATTGTTGTTATCCTAAGACTTTCATAATGAAAAGGAGCGAGTTATTTAATTCTGCCTCATCAAGCCTATAAAGTCACTACTTTGAGTGGGTTTCCTTTGTGTTTATTTTCATAGTCATTTGAATCAAGTGCAAGAAAAACATTCAGCACTGTTGTCTTGATTTCCTGATATAAATGACTTTGATGATGCCAAATAAGATGCACGAAACAGCCTGAACCACTCGCATTGATTCCTGACATAGCTGATTCTTTCTGTTTGATAATGTTCTTTTTGAGCTGGCTGAGTTCATAATAAAACAGACATTTCTGAAATCAGCTCACAAAAGTTAATACCGAAGCGGCTTTTTTCCACTAAAACTTCGAGTCATAGCTGATAGACAGTAGTATAGTATTTGTAGGCAATGTAAATCTTGCATTATTTAGTATCTAGCCTAATAAGAAAGGTTAGTGCTGATATATGGACAATTGAATGATCACAACGTTTCTCCAACCAAAATTGATCTATATGGTTATGGAGAGTATTAAAGGCATCTTAATGAACATGCATACTAGACTAGGAAGATTTGAGCATAGCCTCGTACATCTCTCAATGTCTATTGGAGTGCTTTCAATGGTTCCATATTAAAATTTCGCAAATGCAACGATTAAAATGATGCCAAGCAGCAGGCTCTGACAGATACAGCCGATGTAAATGGGCGAAGCGCATTTTAGGCATAATCTATGACTGGCAGATGTTTGGTATGGTTGAGAATGGTTAGCCCTTGTCACACCCAGTTTATGAAAATCTTTGTTCTATTTCATATTAGACAATTTGCATTAGAAACCCTTCGTGAAATCATTCAAAACTTCATAAACCATGACAGCGTGATTGCGCCGGAGAAATCATGGAATAATTACTTTCGTAGTATGAGTGTTTTTCTGGTTATCATCCAAATGCCGTGATTTGGTCCCTCTCAACTATGAAAGGCGGTAGCATCAACCTCCCGACACTTTCTATTAATGGAAGAGCCGTTCTCATCTAAAGACAAACTCGTAAATCCATGCAATGGCTAACCTGTAAAGTGCACCAGTAATATTCTCTCAAGAAAATCTTATATAGTCATTAGAACTTAATACATATACCATAAAAACAATAATGGTTATCACCCAAAGGCAACCCAGTTACTTTTAATTTGCTTTGCCTAATAAACTGATTATAAAACCAAACTACCAGATTACTTCGATACTAATACTAATTTAAAGATTGTCTGGAAAAACACCCCTAAGGAGGCGTTTTGATAGATCAGCCATGTAATGAGCAATAACTTTTTTGCATATGGAAATATGCAGGATCAAACAAGAAACACAGATCTCATGCATAGCCTCCTAGAAATGCCTTGCACTGGTGGGCCTATACCATTAAAAGTGAACTTTATATGAGAAGTAATAACTTATTTCCATATTTTGAGATGTCTCCCCTGATGAGAGTAGATAAGATATGCTAAAACCTAAAACCATGCTTACAGGGTGAGCTCTGAGTCCCGGCCACCTTCCAATCGGCATATGCAGGTGTAAGAAACGTAATTCTCTCTGTCAAAACGATCTAAGATTCACAAGCCTTGCTTGATCCTGTTGAACATGTAGAATAGACTTACATAATACCTTCACCTGGAGTTAGGACAAACATAAAAAACACTTACATAGTTGAAAAGTTCATTAACCCCATCCCAAACTCATGTATGCTTTTATCACACTTATGCCATTAAGATACTTCAAAACGGTTGTGGCAGAAGAAAGAATCGCGACAAATGTATGCCGCAGCCTGTGGTACCCCAGTCCAGCTTTGAAGCAAAATCATAACTCCACAAATACTGAAATGCAAGACCTACACCAAAATATATAATTCCAACCAAATATTCACTTCTACGGGGATCATATCAGCACGTACTTCACATTCTCAGCCAATAGAAGAACCTGCCTATTTCAGTTCTATCATTCAATAAATCAAGAGAATGGACAGACAGAAGTTCTGTTGACTGCACAGAGTTATGTGAATGCAATTTTCAAAACTCGATGATGCTCAGTGCATATGAACATGTTAGGGCAATAACTAGAGAATTACTTAGAGACATGATCACTTACCAGTCCTAGTGCTCTCTCTCTTTTTCTTCTGCTGATTTTGGGTTTCATCTTTAAAATGGCTGCTGTTGAATTGTCTTTGTGCTGCTTTGTCAGTTTCACCAGGCGCCGTGTAGAGGACCTACAGCGTTATGGTCTGTGTAGTATAGGCTTGAAATTTACGTACCCCTGGCACCTGATGTAAGCTTGTCCGTTCCAAATTTTAAAAAGCAAACAAGAAATTCCAACCTCTTTAAGATCTTAAAAAATGTAAAACCCTTGGTTGCGCAGACAAAAGAAGAACGTTCCCAATGTAATATCAGTTTCTTCAATACAACCTCCTAGTGTAACTTCTTATATAACTGTATTGCAATAATGCAATTCATAGATTTGATGTCTTTAAACACGAACATGCGATTTGACGAGGTTGTTTCCACCTTCAAAATGCGAAACGGTTTTTCTTTAGTACCTACCAGCCACCTGCATGTAGATAAAGATTTTTTATCGTTACAAAAAGCATTTGCGCGAGCTGCGCAGAAAGTTCGAAATAAAGAGTATAGAATCATATGTAAATGCGGCTACAATCCAGTTAAAGCTGGTGGCTAGTTTTTATGCCAAAAAACGAGCTTAAAATTGCTAATGCCCTTATAATTACGTCACGACTGAAAGGAAACCCACCATCACATGAAATGGAGAGAGAACGATCGTCATGCATTTGGCATCGAAAGGATTCCTCACAAAATTTCGGTGGCTCCATTCCTCGTCAACAGCAGCGCCTTTAGCCATGGTAGGGTGGCGAGTGATTTAAGGCTAAGCATCGCCAGACAGGCCTACTTCTAAATCTAACAGCCTTATGTTTGTCTTTGCACAATATAAGTGGTTGAAACATGTATTATGGAAGCTACTGAAAGACATCATTTGATAAAAATAACAGTGGGAAAAAGAAGGTCATGCATCAACTAGCATAGCACCCAAGAATATTGTTTGGAGCATAAATGAACGTCAATATCCAGCACATGTAGTCACAGTTTTGTTTAGTGGAAACTTCATTGGAGTCGTGTGCACAATGACTTTGTATTGACACCATCCATGGTACTTCCACAAGCACTTTTCGGCGGAAGACCTCCCATATACAATAACCAGCGTGCCACGGCATCGGTATATCAGTCCTGATCCTGTTTACACTTGGTTTGCGAGGGCTTCGGACGCCCCGGAACCGGTCGCTCGAGTGGTGTTTCGCCAAAGTGGTAGCTTCTGCCAAAGTTCAAGCGCCGAAATCAAGGCGCATGGAGCTGGGGTAAAAATTCGGCCTGACTTCAGAAGCGCCCTCGACGGCTTGAAAATGCTTCAAAAGCCCTTCCATCGCTTTTGTCTTCCTCTCGGCTCAATAGTTTGATGAAGAGAGGAGCATTTGAGCTTTATAGGTTTCTGACAAGGTAAAAACCGACCTAAAACAAATTGATTCCTGCCAAAACCAGCGTAATAGTATTTATAATCCGTGGGCTTCAAAACATCGTATACAAAGTCCTGAACACCACATCTTGACTGGCTATATTTCGCTTTTGATGAAATTTATAAATTATGTCAAACACTTCCATCAAATGTCTCTGGCCTTCGAGACGCCGAAGCCTTATTTTGTACTTTGAGTCTGAAAGGCGTCGCCCAAAGCTCTTTATTATATCTCAAAAACATCCTAAAGAAATCATATGATCCAAATGTTTTATCGTTTGGCGCCTAAAGAGTGTAAAATCACCAAATGGTGCTGCAATAAGATGGATATTATTTAACTGCATTATTCAGCAACTTCAAGATCTTTCAAGATTTTTGTATTCTCACGAAACCTGAACTTCAACCAAAGAACTATGGTAAATTTTGGCTAACCTCTTGGGAGTAACTTATGTTTCGCCTTTAACTTGAACTTAACAAAGGCTTTTCGCGGAGGTGGCTCTGTGGAACTGAATTAATATGAAAATAAAATGAAACAAATAATAAGTGTGGCGTGATCTCAAATGCATTGACGCCTCAGCGAATGTAATTCACAACCATTATATGATCAAATTACGAACACTTCACATCTAGATAAAAGACTGCGATGGTTTGTTTATGAAGGATTTAACATGCACGCGAAGATTCCCGGTGCGTCTGGTTTTGTTGATTTAGGCATTTCTATTATAATTGTCAACCCATTAAATGCCTGCATGGTTCAACCGCCTGGCGTCCGCTACTTTGTGCTCCCGAATGCCTGAACAAGGCAGTTAGGATCGGCCCCATCGCTCACCAGTCAGCCTTTATTAACCATCAACAAACTCAAATAGGTATTGTAGAGGCATCCAGCTGCAAAACACCATTGTCAAACGGTCGCTATGTTTGATCCCGTTCAGCGTCGTTCCACGGCCTTCATACCACATTCGTTAGTATCCACACAGTCTGACATGGTTCCGGTTCTCAAACCAAAGTCCGGTAAAGATATGAACAATGGTTGAGTAAGAAGCCCTAATCCTACCTTCATTAACCACGCCAGCAAATCGCCGCCACAAGATTTTGCAAACAATGAAACGGACTATAATTGTTCGTGATTTGGCCACATTACCAATACGTCACTGCTCAGGAGGATGGGAAACAATTCTCATGGTCCAACGCGAGGGGGCAACTTCGTAATGCCCGCCGAACATGGCACTAGGACGACGGTAAAGGCCCCTACCACTTGAGCAACCCCGCTTTGTAAGTACCGCCCCAGCGCCACCTTCCTACTTGGTAGGATCGCAGTCTTGAACAACACGGATACAATGATTCCATGCCGCGCCACCGCAAGGTATTACCATCACAACTACCGCCTAAGCTTATATTCCGCCAAAGCTGTATTTTCGTCTTCCGAGCACCATTTCCGGCTGCGCGGCGCCTGTAATAAAGTCGAATAGAACATTTCCCTTTGATGCCCCACGATGTCCGGCTTCCATCCTTGACGCGAAAACCTTCCGCTTTGGCTGCATGGGCGTAGGTGGGGGTTCCACCTCGCGGATCCAACGCTTTGAGTTCCTTTACACTCCAACAGTTGCTGGAAGGCTTCGTACTTCGGTGCCTTAGCGAACGGCTTCCAAAGCACCTTCCCGCGCGAAACCCGCAATCACGAATCAACCGGCCCATCCGAAGGTGTTGGCCAGAAGTCAAAATTCTTTACGCAAGACCGGTAAGTCAGCATCTTTGTAACCAAGCGCATCCCAGGATGTAGGGATGCGGAGCGATCGCGCGAGCGCCCCTTCCAGTTACCGAGGTTCGCCGACGCCGGTTAATCGCATAATACCGCCAGACAAGCACGAAAATATGATACGCCGCACGTCCAATGCGCTTTGAAAGCTGGAGTGCTTTTACTCTCATGGCGAATGCTCAACTACCCTCGGGGTTGTTAATTCAAATAGTGGTACGGTTCAAAGTAGTGGATTCATGATATGGATGTCCCTCGCTACTAATTCGCTTATATAATCCCCTCAGCGTTTAGGGGATCTCTACTGAAGTGGATTCCTTTGAGAAAGCCTTGATTTTGTCATTCTTCCCAAACTCCACATCATGGTTGAAAATTCAATGCAATTCCAGTTCCAACCCCAGAATCCAATCCTTTAAATCAATCAATCCCAAATTCCAGCCTCCACGACTTCCGTTTTGCGTCCAATTAAAGCCTTTGATGATCGAAGAGGGAGTAATTTATCCTGAATTCTGGTACAAATGTGTGAAAGAGAATCGAGTGGTTAGAATGAAAAGCAAAGGAAAGGAAACATTCCACCAAACGAGGAAGAGAAAACAATGGCTTAGTGAAAGAAGATTGCGTGAACCTCTCAAAAGAGTTAGATGACTTTTCAACTACTACTTGTCGTGGAACGGTGTGATTTGATGAAAGGAAAGTTCTTCAAAGACTTTTCAAGAGAAACAAAATCATTTGCCATTGATGTACCAGATCCTGTGATATTGCTATAATGAAACCATGATTGTGAATGTTGGGAGAGAGATGTAATGCAGTACAAAGTACTCTGCAAAGAATAACCGACCTCCAAGCAAGAAAGAGCACCTCAAAATGGCAGATCTCCGCAGGAGGGATTAATCAACTGCACTCTCAAGGGTTCTATCCTCGTCTAAGAAAAACTATTGCCAATGATTTGTAGCTATTTATTTCGTAGAAAAGTGGGTGCTTCAATTTGGTCAATAATATTTGGAAGGAAGAGAAGAAGTGACGATTTTCACCACAGCCTGATCCACCCGAGCGAAAGCCTTGGGACGAAACAGAGTCCCCAACCATACAGCCAATGCGATGTACATTTCATTGAAAATGGTGATGAAGCAAATTGATCATCCTATTCATTTGCCAGATTACAATGTATCGCTTCTCGACCGTGAAATTTGCCGCACCAATTCTTTCATTCAATTTCTATAAAATAACCAAATTATTATTGTAATTGTGTTCGTGTACAATTGTACCTTTGCTTTCTAAGAAGGAACATCCTAATATGTCCAAAGAAGTTTTGAAAACTCAAGCCGGGCAGGTAAGAAAAACTTCAAGAAAGGAGACTTGTTGCTGCCACACCATTTGATAAACTTTAGGATTCGTAAGGTAGCAGGATATTGAGAATGGTGGTGGTCTGCCAAAAGGATGAGAGCGAGTGATAAGCATGCAAGTTCCATGCGACTTGTACAAAATGTGGGTTTAAAGTGAAGTAATGCGCTTTATTTCTTTGTTTAAACCTATAATTTTGCTTTTCTCTATTTATCATACGGCGGTAATGTATTGCAGCCGCCAACATGTCCTAAGGAGAGGAGTAAGAGCAAGACTTACAATGTGAATTGGAAAGCATTTGGAGAATAAAATGACTTTCAAATTAGATTGCAAAGTGCATTTCAGTGACTTCAATAAATATGGACCAATCATATGACTCCAGACGAGCCGAAATTACCTTTACCATAAGGTGTAGAAGTCCAAAGGAAGAAGACATTGAAGTCATCTACAAAACCCAAAGGTTAAGCAAGCAAAATTGGCCTTCACAATTGGTAGTCCTCCTTTTGAATTTAATGAGCATGCAAGAAAGACTGAATCTTTTTGTGACTTCATAATTATATAGCCTCATCGGGTAAAGCCAAGGAATTCGTAAAAATGCTTGGCAACACTTCAAGATGATACCATTGTTTCACATGATTTTATTGAAAATTATGGATTTAAGATCCAACAAGAAGCTCAATCCTCATTATTGGCATACCCAATTGTGTGTCAATTCTATGCATATAACCCTACGGGGAGGATGAAAAAGGAAGAAGAAGTGTTGAAAGAAAAAGAAAGAGGAAGAGAACTCCATGTAAGAAGAACAAGAACTTGGCCAAAGAGAAAAGGAAACAAAAGTCTCCAAGGTATTGTGAAGGAAACTCATTTCTATATTAGTGATGACAAATCATATGACACGTAATATGTCCAACATTGTCTACAAATGCATGTCGATTGGTTGCAAAGTATCGAGTTGAATGCCAAAAATAATATGTGTTTTGGAGTACGGATACTTCTTCTCAATAATCTGCCTCAGACCATTCCACTTTCTTGCGATTCTTATGGGAGAAAGGGCAAGGATCTTCTATGGAATTTTTGCTACAGCTCATGGGAAAGGTGAGCAGCGATGGTGCTGGCGTGCTATAAAGAGGATAATTAACTCAAGAGCAAATGAATGGCACGATGGAAATTATGGGGTGCAAGGAGGTTATTTTAAATATGACCTTTAAAAATCATCCATCCGATTATGACATCAAAAGGTATAAATTTTGTGCTCAAGCCAATTCTATTGCAGCATTATTTCGTTGACTTCAAAGCACCTGTCTCACTTAAAGTATATAACTTCTGCTTCTTCATAGTGTTACGTGTATTCGAGGTAGAGTCTCCAAAGATAGATAGACGAAAGATCGAATGCTATATTTTAAAGTTGGAACTCAATTGCTCCATTGCATAAGACCATGTGACAAGGAGAACTCTTTGAAGGTAGCTATTGCACTTTGTCATGCTTTTGCAACCACCGTATTCAATTTAAGTGGGACAAATGCATCAATATGAGTCTAATTGGTGTTTGGGCAACCATTGAGTTGAGGTTGAAGGATTCAAGAATGTGTGATAGCAATGTGATTTGCAAGAAGATGACGAAAGTATGATGTTGAGGAAGAAGAAGAGGGATGCATGATGTAAATAGTTCTATGATAGGCGGGTGATAATTTTGTCAGAAATACAAGGAATGAAGAAGGTAGATTTTATGTAATTTAGATGCACCTAAGCAAAGAATGTTCTTTGCTAGAAGATTTCGCGTAAGGATGGATGGGGAAATGGATTAAATGCTGCCGCAGTCGCGACATTTCGCTGCAAAGCCAAACGGATGGTGGTCCAAGGCATCAACCATTGCTACTGCCGCAATAAGCAGGGCCACCATCCTCATAGACTTCAAACACATGATTTCGTATGAAGATGACCCGTGACTTTGTATTTCATGGCGCGTAATAATTTGCCGCCAGATCACAGTCAGTCTAACACCGGCATCATAGAAGGTAATTTGTAACAAAATCATTTCTACGTAGCTTAAATGTGGAAATCATTTCAATAATTCCGGCCAATTGCATATCCGCAGCTTAATTCAAAAATACATTGTAAATAGCTAGACAACAATTTTATTAACGAAAAATGCAACCGAATGAAATGACAACAGCTTTAAGAATCGAAAACATTTTCAAAAAGAGAAACAATAATATACAAATAATATGCATACATATCACCCAACAAAATAAATAAAATAACAAGAATGTTTCAGCCAACAAGATAACAAAACATAAATGAATTGAGGCAAAGTTTTACTGTGATAGTATTACAAAGCTGCCACAAAATTGGAGGTCTCAAATTTAATGTCAAAGTTTTCAAAATTGGAGGCATATCTCATCCATATACTATTACAAACAAGCCATTAAATTGACAGGTCTCAAATTTCTATGTCAAGGTCTTCACAAAATTCATATGTATTTACAAGAAGTATTTTCTAGGCAATAGTCAAATATTTCTTCATCTCAAGCCCAACTGACAAGACCAAATGTTTATCAAAACCATCCACTAACCACTTAATCCACCCTTGCAAGAAGCTCTAACTAATAATCTCCTGATCCTGACCAATTTGTTGCTGAATAGCATCCGTAACACCTAGGATGTTTTCCTTGTAAAGCTCTCGCCTCTAGAATTTATCTTCAAAATTGTAAAGGTCTTCAACCTCGTAACTTGTCTAATCATTGGAAGCAAAAAGAAAGCAGAATATCATCATGAGAGGATCACCATAAAAGTAGGCACCATGATGGATGTAAATGGTGGGGATAGTATGTGTCTAGCACTTCAATCATCCTGCAAGAACCACATTATTTCTATATTGTGAAAAGCTTCATACACCTTATGAAGTGGGTTTCATGAATATCGATTTGCAGATTCGAAAGTGGCCATTTGAAAGGCATCTCATCACAATATTTCTAGTCCCACACAAATACAAGTTTACCTTTGCAAAAATACGACAAACATCAAGAACTTCTAACAATTTGAATGCATTCATGGATGACCAAATTGCAAGGTTTTAATAGTCCGAGGCTTCCCAAGAATGTGAACATCTGGCCTCAACACAAACCAATTTATTAGTGGTTGATGTTCTCAAAAGCCGAAAGCTAAGTCGCCTCGCCTCTTATTTGATTGATTCTTCTATAATCCTCTTTACCAAAGACGCCATTGAGATCTAGTATCAACAACTTTTTCATAGGTACAACTTGCACAATCGTGAACAATTAATAAGTTTAAATAACATGCAATTCAAAGGAATTATTCAAAAAGAGTACAATTAAAATTTAATAATAACTCGGTTATATTGCCGAAGTTAAAATCGCCATAATTGTACTTCGCAACCGGTAGACCCCGGGATTTTAGACAATTAATTAAGTGAATACATGATCAATAGATCCACAAAAACTTCAATTTAAATTAAAAGTCATAAACCCTCGAAGTTAAATTGAAACAAGCAAATCTCATCAAATTGTACTACTTTGTGAATCCCTAACATTAAAATATCATTTATGAATTAGTGCCTCAAAGAAATTTGAATTTCCTAAGAGCATCCATAATTGCCAAGAAAGTTACTATTTGTACTCTTCATTGTATACGATTTTGTCATAAAGATACCATCTTGTTCAAAACTCAGACCAGACCAAAGAGGGATCTACATTTTAAAACATCTTTGCGGGACCTTATATTCTCCATAATTGTCTTCAACACCCTCTTCCCCCGCCTTCATTCACATCGATGTGCATTCTCCGCCCCAATGGATACTTTCTACCCTCCCCAATTTTTTCTTGTTCCTCACTGGCCTCACCCCCCTTTTTTCTTTTGCCGGGCCCCAATCTTCAACCCCTTTGGTCTTGTATTGTCCTTCCCTTTTTCTTCTAACTATAGCATCCTTGTTTGTGCCGAAGTGCTTTTGTTTCTTCTTTCTTGGGAGTATCCAAATACACATTCAACTTCACCGCTATTAAGACCGGCCCAACCATCTCCCATCTCATCCCCAATTTTTACCACTACTTCTCAATTGCCTTGGACCTCAACATTCAACTTTTGGATCACCTTAACCCTCGCAAGATCCGCTCAAAAATCAAGATCCCTTGCATGTTCCCGTCCCTCTTTCTCGCTACTAGAAGGGGACCGCGAATCTGCCAGCAGTAACATCTATTAGACCTTTCAATATCAGGCCGAGCCAGATTTGATCCCAAATCAGCCCGAATGCCTTTTGATCCCACATCAGATTTCTTATGAGTTAATTTAGATCAAAAGAAGCAACTTGCTCTATTCCCGCTTGGAGTACTCATACCAAGTTCAACAAAGGTCTTCTTCGTGAATATTACATTTCACATTTCAAACATCTCCCTTCCTTCAACAACAATGCAAAGATATTCATAATTCACAATGATATGGACATCTTGTATTTATCATGAAAACTTAAACCACAAGTAATACACAACTTTGCAAAAACTGTAGCTTTTGATGGTGGTGTTGATGCGCAAAGGAGAGCTGGTGATCTGCCCCGCAATTTCAAGGTGGCTAGCATGTTCTTTTGGTGCATTTAGCTCAACATCATTTCTATCTGAGCCTTCCAATGACTCCTTCTTCACAAGGTAAGGATCTCCTGTGTTTGCAAACACTCCAAAGATTCACAGCATACTTTCAAACATCAATTTTTTTCCACTTCAGGATTTCTAACCCAATTCCTTTTCACTAATCAAAAGCTCTCTTCTCAAAGAAATACTAGACTTAAGCTTTTCCATATTACTTTTTTTTTCGACCAACCTTTTGAAAATTTGTGGTATCATCATTTATTCATTTCAAGACTCTCATTTAGAAATAAATACCGATAAATTTATTGCAGGGATATATGGAGCTGCGCAGGACTCCTCACACAAAATGTGTATTTCGTCACTAAAGATGGTGCTTCGAGAAATGAAGTGGCAAGATATGGAGAGCGAGAATACATGAGCATCGTCCGCTACCCTCCACACATAATCATTGGACAGCTTAGCAGATAGCATATGATGATGAGGTTAAAAAGAAAGCGTAGCGTTATGGGCCGTAATTTCAAGAGAAGTGATGCAAACAATTTACATGTTCTAAGCTTATTGAAAACACCATCACGAATTTACGTAAAGGCAATTCTTTGGTGGTATAGAGAACTCGTGATACACTCATCACAGATGCTAGTCGACAGTTTTATGGCACTCTTTATTCTCGCCATGGTAATGTTAGATTATTATTATAGGCTGATTAGAGATCAGCTTTGAAGGAAGTCTCCATACTCATGGCACAACTACCAAAATTCACCTCCGCTTTCACTTACCCGCATTGATGATCCTAATGATTATGCATTCCTACCATTCTCCACAATGATCCCGCAAACATTGATAAAGATTGCCTCCTTTTTATTTAAAGAATTTGTATTTGTGTATGCGTGTTCCATTAGTAATGACAATGAAAGGGATGTACATGGAAGACTCTAAATTTCTTGTTTTCAGCCAGCTCTGATTCTTTAATCAAAATTTTGAACACACCTTTTGATTGGATCTCGTCGCAAGTAGGTAAACAACTTAGTTAGAATGTAACATCAAAATGACAAAAGATCATCAAGAAGACACTAAAAAGCATTAGCGTGCATGTCTTTGAAGATTGTGTCCATAGCCTTTTGAATGTTGCGCATTCATCACCCAAAGGGCATCCCTCTTCATGGCAAATGTTCCCATGGTGTGATGAATGAGGCCTTGGCTGATCTTCCCCTTTATGCATTCTTGGTTGAAAACCCCAGAAGCCATCTAAGAAAGAATATATATCTTACCTCTCAGCAACAAAGAGATGCAAACCTCCTCTAGAAGTGGTAAGGGATAACAATCTTTGATGGTGGCTTTATTTAAATCTCTAGTCAATGCAGATCCTTTCATGGTTTTGTTCTTTTTTTCACAGACAATGCAAGATAAACCATTTAGGGTTCACAATTTCTCGCAGAATTACACCTGCATCCTTTCATTTTTGTATAACTTTTCTTTGATTAGTCCTAATAAGGATGTTATTCTTCCGAGTTTCTCAGATTACAAAAGTTTCATACCTTCTTAATCTTTTTATCTCAAACTCAGCAAATACCTTTCAACACCAACCAACTCATCATAATCCCGCATAAAAAAATTTTCCAATCATCAAAGAAATTCAGACAAAGGCATTATCTTCTTCTTAAACAAATCTCCAACATACGTAACTCTATCTAAACCTTTCTTGTTCAGTTTGATTTCTTTTACCGCTTTTCTTCACTAGCATTGATTACCGTAATAGGATAAAGTTTGTTGCGTCTTTTTTCAAGCCCGCCCTTCTGAATTGCTCCTTCAAATGTGTTTCAAGAAGGACACTTCTGCAAAGTGCATCAGCCTCACCATTCTGCTTCCTTGGCATATGACAGAGCTTCCAAGTTTTGAAATTCTTTAATTCATGCATGGCTTGATCTCTAAGCAGGATCATATCTTCATTCTTGGCTTGATACTCACCCAATATTTGCCTGCAAACAAGTTGAGAATCCCCAAAACAATTTCATTAATACTCAAATTCTTTGCTTCTTGAAGACCTGCTATCAAAGCTTTGTATTCTGCCATATTTGAGGTAGTATTAGGATAAATTCTGCCTACTTTTGCAAGCAACCTATTGGAAGAGTCCTTGAGAACAGCAGCAGATGAGGCCACACTTAGGCTTTTGGAGATACCACCATCAAACCATAGGTATGCAAAATTATCTTGTCTAGGGAGTGCTAGCTGAATGGGAAGTTCCATGTGGGACACTTGATTATTTAATTCAAATTCTCCACATGGGTTTGACAACAACATCTCTTCTTCAATAAAATTTAGAGCCTCAAATTCACCTACCTTGTTGTATAATGTTATCTTCTTTCTGCCATTGGAAATGGTGCATTCCCCTTTTGACCAAACATGCCTAGCATCAACTGTAGAGAGCCATTTTCTTCCCAAAAGTAAGTCATAGATGTCTGACTGGTCTTCTATTCATTCAAATGCAACCACAACAAAGTTAGCTGCAACAACTATACCTTCAACATCAATAGGCATGTTAATCGAATTATTCCAACAGATTAATTTTGTGTTTGAGAAAGATTTCAAGATCATTGGAGCTTTGCCTATTTCAGGGCCACATAACCTCATGACATGATGAGGCATAACATTCAAAGGTGATCCTCCATCCAATAAAAACCTGGTCGGATTTTTTGCCCATTTTGGCAACACATGTGAAAGCTCCCGGTCATAGTCCTCCCCGAGTAAGCATGTGCTCTTCAATATGGTTAGTCAGAGCAAATTCATCTTCCTTAGTCAAATTGAGCACTTTTTTTCCCACAGAAGATGGAGCTATCTTGAGTAGAGTTAGCAAGTCAACACAGATTTTAGAATTTTTAAGCAAGTACTCAAAGTCCTCACTATCTTTTTTCCTTTTTTAAATATTTCTAAAGGTGGAGGAGGCACAACCATATTTTGCTCAGCCTCCCTAAGCGCTTTACAACATCAACTTCATCATCGGTAATATGTCGGGCTTTTCTCCTTTGCATTATTCATTCTTCTAGTATGCATAGCCATAATCTCCTCTTGTTCTTCAATCTCCCCGCACAACCGATGGATGCATTTTGTTCATTAGGCTTAGATTTCTTCTCGGGCTTAGCAAAATATTCTTTCACACTACACCTATCTTCATAATGTCCCACCTGCTTTGCAAAGGCACACACAGGCACTCTTACCAAAATGCCCCTTTTTTCCACATTTTTGTGCAAGGCCTATACCAACAAAGAATAAGAGGAGTGAGTATCTCCAAAACAATGAACACAGGTGGGTAGGTCTCTCTTCTCAAACTTGGAGTTCTTCAGCTTTTGGAAGTTGCTTGGTCACCCCAATTAATGCCCTCCGATACTTTGGTGATCTCCTCACATCCGGCCGCAGAGCTTCAACATCCTCCATTTTTGTTTTTTCTTTTCTTTTGAACAAAGATAACCGCAATGTGTCCGGGTCCCATGTATTCTTGCTCATAATCTGGGAAAAAGGGATCATGAGGTGAGTGCGTGTCATCTGGTAAGTAGGAAATCATATCTGCAATTTCAGTAGCCTTAGTGAAAGCCTTATGTATTGTATCAAATCCTTCTTGCTTTTGAATCTTTAGCAACTTCCTGTGTATTCTTGTCTGCTGCTTAATCCCCTGATAAAAGATGCCACAAGATGCAGAGTGTGGTTAGGAACTTGGTTGATCTGGCACTTGACAAGATAAAGATTGAACCTCTCCGCATATTGATGATCATTTTCACCATGTTTAATGCGAAAAGTCTGCAACTCAAATATCAAATCTTGAGGCCAAAAATTTCTTGACCAATTCATCCCAAAAGTTAGCTCCTAAACTTATAACATACTCAAGCCAAGCTCTAACCTCATCATTCTTAAAACATTTTTTAAACTCAGAGAACTTGCAACCTTTTTTGTGTCCATACTCTTGGTAGTATTCCTCAAAAGTCTTTAGAAAAATGTTAGCATTCATGCTTGGATCAAAAGTAGGAATAGGAATAGGCATATTCAACTCAAAATAATGACAAGGCATACCTGAATTTGCCTGTATAGTCACAATAGGTGCTGCAGCAGTGGTCTCATGATTTTCTTGTGCTTCAGCATGCTCAAATGTTTCATTGGTTCTCATGGGGGCCATGAGTTCAAATTCCAGGAAAAAGATCTCGGTAGAACCTCCAAAATGTTGAAGATGTTCCTGGCAAAACCTTCAACCTCAATGGTTTAGAACCTCCAGGTTGCTTACTGAGTGAGAAAGATCCAAGAAAAAAGCTCAAACAATTATCTAACTTAGCTTTCCCTGAAGGGTGAAAAGTCTGTGTCACAAAAAAGCTTGCCAAATGCAAACCAAATAGACTTTCATCATGATTCTTGCATCCATGGCTGCAAAAGATCTATGAGTATCTTGAGGCAAAAGTCAGAGAAGCTCTGATAAAGGCGGATGGATCAAAGAGACGCTCCTGAGCAAGTCAATTTTTGGTCAATATCCCTGGCAGAGAGCTAGATTTTAGAACTCGATACTGGGTCTTCCTTTTTGAGATCTGATGCTTTTGCCTATTCCTACAATGTCTGCACTCAATGGTCCTTGATGGTTTTTGCAAGTGGAGATCTAATTTTTGGGTTTTTTTTTATTTTTGAGAGGCTGACTGTGATAAAGTATGAGCAGAAGCGAAAATATATTTTTGCTAGAGGGGATGAGTGCAAATCTTGCTTTTTATGCAATGTCCATGCATGACATAACCACCTAATAACTCTAAGAATTTTTGTTGACTGCTATTGAACTGAATGTGGATTTGTGCTTTAATAACTCTAAATATAAGCTCATCTTCTGTGGTGATAGCTCAGACAAACACTATAGCTAGGAAACACTTGTGTTATAGATGCCAAAATGCAAAGCTAGTAATGCTTTAACCTTTGGAATGAAATGCAAGAGGGAAATAATGCAAGCAAAGTAATTGGCCACCATGATCGATATAGAACACCTCGCATTCAATAATAAGGCTCAGATTTTCATTCAAATCAGGTACACATAGGCAAACAATAGCAATCCCAAGCTCTAAGTCTTGGCACAGATCTAATAGGTATACAAATAAGGAATTTGCATGAATTTGTCAATAATCCGCCAAGAATCAAATATGGAAGGCGTAATCAAGCTCCAAAGGATGCAAGTTTGGCCCTTCTTCAAGGTCCACCCACTTCTCATTCAAGAGGATCTCTCTCCGCCCAAATGACCGCATCTACCTAATGTGAATTATGTAAAGTACGAGGGCTAGGCTGCAGCAAAAAGCGCAAAGGTATCTGGGAGGTATAAAGAATCATCCGAGACCAAAGGGCCTCGTAACCCATGGTTTGGGTACACTAGCTCATGTGCACGTATTAGCTACTTATTATCATTTGCTGTGTTTCATGTATGTTGATATTCTTCATTTTTTGGTTATCACTATCGGCTTATTTCCATCTTTGTATTGGGTCCCATAACCCGACCGGTTTCCGCGACGTTAAAATTTCTATCTATCTATCTATCTATCTATCTATCTATCTATCTATCTATATCTATCTATCTATCTATCTATCTATCTATCTATCTATTATCATCTATCTATCTATCTATCTATCTATCTATCTATCTATCTATCTATCTATCCTTTTCACTTTTTGAGCACGAAAAACCCTTTAAAAATTCCCCTGCTCTATTGCATTCTTGGCAATCTGGCCGGATTCTCTCAGCTTTTGCTTCTCCCGATGCATTCTTTGACATTGTGCAAGGTTATTCGACAAAATTAGGATCATGAGAGTGCGTGGTTGTTTTGATCGAATCGCACCGGGATCTTGGCATTCTCAAATTTTAGGGTTCTTGGCGCCTGATGAAATATCCCACGTGCTTGATTCAAATTTCTGACAACCAAGGTATATAAGGAATAATGAAATCCTTATTATTAATATTTAACGGTAATATCCACGGGCCTCAGCATTCCACCGTTTCTACGCGGCACCCGAAGATTGGCCGGGGGTAGATAGGAAATTTTTTGCAACATGGTCTAGGCACGTATTCCCAAGGAACTCAATTTGAGGGCCAAAATAAATGATTTTTTTAATTTTTTTTTTCCAAGGGGAATCTTTTTATATGCCCTAGAAGATGCTGGAATCTTTTTGCAAATGGGCATTTTCAAACTTGTGACGCCCCTGCTAAAACATACGGCGCTCGCCATACACTCAAGGTAGAAATCCCCCGTCCCTACCAACAACCGCAAGACGGCTCCTTCGCCTACCCCCAAGACTCTACGGTGGTCCCTAGTAGTGGGAGGGAACACGGCGGTGTCTTGGCGCCCCTTCCCCATGGGCTCCTATAACAGCGGAAGGATAACACGTCAGAATCTAGCATCAAACATATACAAATACTACCTCAAGGGTAGCGATCACAATATACTAATGCAAAGATGATAATCATGAACCATAAAACATGAGAGCTCCTACCCTCGTTCGCACTCATAAGGAGGATGACCCACTAGCTAGGCCTCAAGATAGAGCAGACCGAGTCACCAAGAATGGCGAGGGCCGGCATAGAACAATGGCTAGGTTGACCACTCCATCCGCCTCCCGTGCATACTTTGCATGGGCTAGATCAGCTCGACAGACTCTAGCCTTCCTGATATACGCAATCCCATGGCATCACCCATCGACTACTCCGTGTTGCATCTCCCCGGGTCCGGGATGAGGCAGAAGGGTTGCATCTCCCCTTCCCAGTGGTCTAGAGGTGCCGTGGGCGCTAGAGAATCGCGGGCGACGCACGATTCGCATACTGATCAATCCCCAAAACGAGAGCCAAGCCAACACTTGCAGCCCCCGAGAGGCGTGGGCAACACCATTGCCCCAGAGGTGTTTGACCCATGCTCGCCCCACACGAAGTGACCCCACCATAGGCCTAGCCCCACTATGGGATCCCCCAAGCCCCCACTCTAGGTGATCCTCCCTCCACTTTCCCTCTAGCCCCGCTATTTGGTGCTGAGTCATATCATAGCCTCAATAGCCCCGGTGGGCTCCTATGCACAAAGCCGCATCTAATAGGAACTAAGGGATCTACTCTAGGAGCATACTACATATGGCCCTAGGTCTCTACCCCTCCTTCCCAATACAAGAGGAGCAAACATGATCAACCACCATCACATAATCATCATATCCTAAGAATGATCATAAGAAGAACATCTTAACCTAATCATACAACTAACTAATAGTTAGGGTTCCTTGATTAGGTTCAAGATGTTGAATATGGGTTCTAGGATGGCTCTACTCTAGATACGAAATACTAGCACATCCGGATTGCAATCTGCATGAGCTATCACAACTACTATCCTACATACCTGCTCCTGATGCTCTCCTCCAGATCCGGGCGCCCATAGTCTTCACTCACAAGCCAGCTGCTCCTCCCTCCAAGAACGAAGCCCACCCCCGGCCAGCCGCACTGTCAGCCATGCCATTAACGAATTCCATGTTCAAACGGGTTTCAACAAGTAGGTGAGTCTCCGGGTGCTAGGGCCGAAAGAGGTCTAGGGTTAGGGTTTATGCCTATAAGTTAGGTCCACCTAGGATGCCACGTGGCACCAATCGGGTGAGTCCCCGTGGTGGCGTGCCCCAATAGGTTAAGGCCACACGGGATAATGGCTTAACCTATGGTTGGCTAAGTTATGAGAATAACTTGGCCATGCCCCCTAGTGCCACCTCTTATGGTATACAAGGCTATGAATGATAGATTTATAGTGATTTTCATCCGTGAATATACGATTTATAGCGATATTCCCCCGACCGCCACATTCTCCCCTTAGGACAATGTCGTTCTCAAGATTGGGCGCTAAGGTGACGAACCTACCTTATACCTGCAAATGTAACAACATGTCATAACCTTTAATTTAGCTTAGCAATCAAGTTTTATTAGTTCAAGTCAAAATTTTAGGCTATATTTGTACTTATACAAAATTATATAGCCTTAACATCAAGTATTTCTTATAATAATTCAAAATACTATTATAAGAGTTATTAGGGTTCATAATCTAATTATGGCTCCCCTTATCTTCCTCGTGAACGCCTCGCTGACGCCCTCCTTCTACTTGCCCCCAAAAGGAGCACATTACGCTAGTTTAGTTAATAATTTGTGGTTTTAGGGGACCACCCCTACCTCCTTGAGCCGAACCATCGCTCAAGGTTGTCCTACTACCCCCGCCCCAAGATCATGGCCCTTTCGATTTGAGCTTAGGATCATTTAAGATGCTCCCATCATTGCCCATGATCGAAGTGCTACCTTGTACACGATCCCCCCGGATCGAGTACACCCCAAAGGCATCATGCCCCAAGGGTTTCAGCTTTAGGAACGCCTCACGATCCCATCATCGCCAAGATGATCACTTAAGCTTCACCATGACCCTCCCACGCCGTGTGTGCGATCCCGCGATCGCGGGCATAGAGATCATCCGATCGATGTCCCATCATCGCCCACTATGCCTCATTCTCACCACATGACCCTAATGGTCATGCGCACCTATTGGTGCGCGTGGCCCAGAGAATGCCCTAAAGGCGATCCCATCATCGCCCACACGATCCAAGGTTCCTCGCACATGCACCCTCTTAACTAGAATGCATGCGCCAGGCTCAAAGCTAACTAACAACATACTAGCTAACCACCGGCAAGTCGGGCCCACTCAAGCCCGAGACGAACTTCCATCAAAGTCCTCTTCATAAACTCCGGTATTGCTTCTCCAATCTTGCTTCAATACCCATGTCGATCCTCCACGGTAAGTGCTTCCACTTAACCAAATATTGAGGAACCGAGACCTCCTAGTCTTCTTTGAATGACTTATCAAGAAGTAACTCGTGCACTATTTCTACTTGCTCCTCCGCTATTTCCAACAAGGTTGGAGTATCCAAAACCTCCTCGTGGTTAGGATTGTGCCTTTTTAATAAACTTTACGGGAAGACCTTGTGGACCTTAAGATGGGCCGGAAGATCCAACTTATAGGCTTGAGAGCCCACTCTCTAAAAATCTTGAACGCCCAGCCCACCTAGGGCAAGCTTCTTGCAGCCCCAATCCGCAGCCTTGGCTTGTTTCACCTTGATCTTCAACCAAACGGTATCTCCCACCTTAAACTCCCCTTACGGTCCTCGTGCTTGTCGGGCTACACTCTTCTCACACTTCTTTGCCGCCAATAAATAACCCCTTACTTCCTCTACTAGTCACGATGTCTCCTAGCATCTATTGACACTTCTACCTTGGACACAGATTGTGCTGTATCCTGGGTTAAGCACCGTAGCCAGAAGTTCACCATGAAAGGCTTACATCCGAGATGACTCCCCGCTGGCAATCAAGTAGGCGCATTCCACCAAGTGGATGTACTCATCCCACTTGGACCGCTTGTTCCACACATAGCTTCAAGCATGTCTTCAATGATCCGATTCGGTCCTTTCCGCTCCGCCATCTGCTTGGGGATGATATGCCGCATCATGGAGAGCTTCGCCCGATGGTGCTAAAGAGATCCCCGCCAAAAGGCACTCATGAACTTAGAATTCTATCCCATATTATCTCCCCAGGCATGCCATGGAGTCTAAAAATCTCCCTTACAAATAACTTGGCCGTGTCTAATGCGGTGTGTTCTGTTGCCTTGCAAGGCACCTAAATGTGCCATCTTAGATAACTTATCTACGACAACCATCAATGCATCCTTGCCTCAAGAGTTCTAGGAGTCCCGTGATGAAATCCATGCTTATGACCTCCCACTTTGCATTTGGCACCCCCAATGGCTCTAAAGCACCCTAACCGGTTGTTCGGCTTTGGTCTGCCGACATAACCGGGTAATCCCGGTCATATGCAGCTATCTCCGCTTCTTTCATTCCCGCCAGAAGTAACTACTTCAATCTTGAAATAGGTCTTCATGAAGCCAAAGATGCCCCGCTATTGGGCTGTTATGTGTGTCATGAAGAATTAACTTCCTTACCCCCCCAAGATTCGCACACACAACTTATGCTTGTGGTACAACAGTTGCCTTCCTTTTAAAAATGCTTGAAGGCTTCCCCGCCCTTGTCTGTTTCCGCTTCCTTGGAGAGGCTTTCCCACACCTCCTTGAAGTCCACATCGGCTGGCAAGGACTCCTCAATCTTCTTGCCAAACTCACTGAAGAGTGGAAATCGTGATTACAATGCGCCCTTGTCCGAAATGGCCTCCTAGAGGGCATCACCGCTACAACATTGCTTACCAGCTTATATATAATATCAAAAATCATACTCTCAAGGAATTCCATCCACCTCCTTTGCCTTAAGTTGAGGAGAGTGGTCGTGAAAAGATATCAAGGCTCGTGATCGCATCCAACCAAACTTCCTTCCCAAAGAGATAATGCCTCCATATCCTCAATGCCCCGACAATGGCTAGCAGCTCCCCGATCATGGGTTGGGTAGCGCTGTTCGGGCGCCGCTCATCTTCTTCGAGTCGTAGGCTTACTCACCCTTCCTTCTTGCATCAAGACTCACCTCTATCTTGCTTGCATCTGTTGCTATCAACTTATCCTTACTCGATCCGGAGAACAAGCACCGGTGTCAAGTGTTAAGGCCTCTTTTAAGCTTCTCAAAAGAAGCTTGGACTTTCTCTAACCAATGGCTAGCCCAATCCTTAATCTTCTTGGCCTTAGTGAGGTCCCACAGCAGGGGACGCTTCACTTAGCAAAGTCCTTCACTAACTTTCTCAGAGTATCCCGCCAACCCGAAAAGCTTCTTACTGCCACATTCCTTGAGCTGGCCAATCAACTATTGCCTCAATCTTAGATGGATTCGCGGAGATTCCCCTGATGTTACTACATGCCCCAAGTACTCCACCCTACCAAGGTAAAGTGGCACTTAGAGAGCTTCCCATACAACCGATGACGCCTCAACTTCTCCAACACTTTCCTCGAGATGTCGACAATGCTCTTCAAGGGACTTGTCAGAGATTAGGATGTCGCCGAAGAAGACAATAACAAACTCATCCAAGAAGTCTCAAGACGCCGCTCATGAGGCGATAAACGCTGCTGAGCATTCGATAGTCCAAAGGGCATTATCAGAACTCAAAATGACCATACCGCTGCTCAAAGCGCCTTATGGATGTCCTCTTCTTTTATTCTTATCCGATGGTATCCTGATCTCAAATCAATCTTAGAGAATACCTTTGCTCCTTGTAGCTGATCCATTAGGTCATCCGCCTTGGTAATGCATATTTATTCTTTATCGCCGCTTATTAAGTCAAGCGATAGTCTATGCACATTCTTAAGCTTCCATCTTTCTTCTTGACAAAGAGTATAGGTGTCTCAAAGGAGACACACTTGCTCTTATAAATCCAAGCTCCAAAGAATTCTCGCACTGCTTTTGAGCTCACCACCTTCGATGCTCATTCTATATGGCTTTATCGTAGGCTTCGCGATCCTGAGTCAATGTGATCTCACATTCCACACCCCTATAAGGTGGCAAATGCGCCGAATTTCATCCGAAATACATCCTTGAACTCTCAAATAAGCCTTGCTATCTCCGCCTGGCAGCCGCTTTCCCTTTGTGTCACTTCCATCCCCGCTTGTTCGCTCCACTGATTCCATCCTCAAGATGTAATCCACCTTATTCCTTTCTATACTCTTTCCTTAGCCGCCTAAAGAAATACACCGCATAGGAGAATGTAGCTTCTACCTTTCACTATCAACTTGTGCCGCCTGTGCCGCCATGGTGACTTCATTCCTGGCCGCAATCAATCATGGCTTTGGCTGGCTTCAAAAATTCCATTCCCACTATAAGATCATACCTTCCAATGTCCATGACTTCTGCCCCCATCGGCCACTTAGCCCCACTAAGGTCTATGTCAAAGGTGATCCTCCTCCCCTTAGTGTGTCGAATGGCGCCAAGGCCATAGCTACCGCCTTGGCTTAGACTTCAATACCTTATTCTTCATTAGAGCAGCCAATCTGGGAGATGCAAAATTATGAGAGCTACCAGATCTATGAGGATTACATAAGGATTACTATCTATGATCCCATCACCGCGATGACAGCTTGATCGATTCTATCTCATCTCGACTCAATGTTTGCACATATGTGACACTCACCATCTATGAAGTCGTGGCCCTCCCCGGCCGGTCATCGCCCCTCGGCCCGCTTCGTTGGAGAGTCCCAATCCAAGAGTTCTCGCCAAGGTCGACCGCATGACGAATGGACAATCATCATGTGTCCGGGCCCCGGCCGAAGCACCCAAGCATAACTTCTTCTCAATGCATTCCTCGGCTCTTTTCCTTCGGCAGATCGCCTAGAGACGCTTTAAGAGCCCCCGATGCATTCTCCCGGCTTACTGGTCCCCAAAAAGCTTGTTTTATCCTTACCTTGCTGCCGCTGACTCGATGGTGTAGCTGCTGATTGCTTACCCCGATATTGTCCCCGATATCTGCCCTCAACTCTACCCCTCGGTTGTCTCGCTTTCATTGGAGTTGCCGGTGCCTCCTCCAAACTTATAGCTTTATCTTCGCCTCAAGCTGACCGACTTCGGTTGATTGCTCTAACAAGCCTCTTTGATATTGCTGCTCAACCCCTCAATGTAAGTATCCACGCTTGCCTCCTCTCGAGACTCCAGGAACGCTCAAAATTCCGAGCCTCAAAATTCTTCGCATACTTAGCCACCGATAATGTACCGATTCAACCAGAAAAACCGTCGGGGACTGCCTACTAGTATGAGACCTTGGTACATAGTGCTTATTTAAGGCCTTTGCTAAAAGTCTTAAATCTGCAATTGTTCCTCTTCAGCCTTGTTAGACTTAGCATATCCCTTCCACCAGATCCCCTTGCCGGTCCAATGAGGTTAGTCAGAGTAACTTTCCCTATATCCTTGTCTTTCATTCCGTAAGAGTTACCAAATTCTTCCATTTCATCAAGCCATGCTTCAGCCTTCCATGCCCGACCGCCTTTCCCCTCGAACCGCCCAGCCTTCCTTTGTCTTCCACACATTGCTCATAGCTTATCCACCTTTTTCGTAGTCATCCGCTTTTCTTGCCCTCTTCCTTGCCTTAGGTGTGTGCTGTAGTCACTATCTGAGCTAGAGTCGCCCTCACCGGAAGAGCCGCCTCATGAGCCGGAGCTAGATGATGATGGACTCCCCGTTTTCCTCTTCCTTCTCCTATCCCCGACGCCCCTCGTTGCCCTCCCCTTCCCGGCTGAGGGACTTCGGTCACCACCCGGAAAAAGGGTGGAGGTGGGTGACCATCTTCCCGCGGCATTCATGAGAGGTGTCGCCCCAGCTTGATGAGGTGTTCCATCCGATTCCTCATCTGCACTAACCTTTGCGCTGATCGCCTCGTGACATATCCTCGCCAACATCTTCTTGTTCCCCGCCAAATGCATTCCTTGGTACCCAATTATGGGTCGGTGCCGATCTTGAGATCCCTGCACTTGAGTTCCTTTGTCGCAAGGATTGATCATTAATAGATGTTATTAGGTTAGGCAATGATCATTTTTGCTTACAATTAAATTGTTGTTAGGTACCAAAAGAAATCATATGAAACTTCATTTACAAGTCAAAATCATAGTAATACATTAATTAGTATATAGAAATACATTTAATGGACATTTATGATAATACTTAAAGGGAGTTACAATGTACTTTAATTAAGTTAGCAAACAATTCTTCCATCAATGGCGTCGCTTGAAGAAGTTCTTGATTTTCTTGAATCCTGTGCCCTTGCCCATGTTCTCCCTCAGCAGGATTCTAGCCACCATCCCCCTCCAATGCTCTTGCTACCGTGGTGCCGGGAGTTCCCCGTGCGCTTGCCGCCACACCGGCTGACAAGGCAAGATCTCCAGGTGGCCCCTCATGGAAGGTCGAGGGCATGAAGGGCTACCGATCTTTGAAGAGTATCACATGGTCCGCTCCAAAATCTATCCCGCATGGTGTCCAAACCCCGAGAGTGCTATGAGGAGCGCCACGGATTCTTCTCCCCTTGGGCTGAATTCCTTGTGAAATACTATCATCCGGCCCTTGGTCGAGGGCCTAAGATAGTACCTTAGTGATTTACCCCTATGTGGCCCCGAGGCTCCCGCGGCCTTTTCTCACAAATGCCTGACCAAGATATCTATTGCCAGAAGATCTTCGTGGGTCCCTCCACATTGTTGTTGGCGCTTTCGCAGACATGCCGCTAGATGCCTCACGATGCTCCCCGAGAGCGGACTGCTCACGGAAGTTGAGCCGCCTTCCTATTGTATAATCTCGCCTCGATCTCCCCGAATTCCTCCTCGAATGCTCGGTTGTTGCTTGTTGAAACATCCGGCCTTTTATCTCGCTGGTATGCTTGATATCCGACATGGTTTCCCAAGATAGGAGTGTCGCCGCCACCTCCCTTGGGATCTCCCCGTAGGAATAATCGATGAAGTCGCTACCCCTGCTCCTCGTGCCATTAGGCCTAGGAGCTCGCCTATCCCGAGGTTCTCCTTGGCAATAGGGAAGGTTGAGGATGTCGTATGCATAATATGTACTCTCGGCCGATAATCACCGGGTAAGTGCCGTGGATATCCTACCGGTGGCTCAAGTCTCAGCCGCCCAGAACTTCTTGTTGTCGAAGCCATACGCTTCCATTCTTCCCCTCCTCCCTCATCTCCCCAACTTGGGTTCTCTTCCTCCTCCTCTTCAGGTCGTGTTCAATCTGCAACATAGGTGTTTCCATGTGGAGCCAGAGTGTTCGTGATGCCGAGGTCTCATCTCCCCGATGCTTATCCGTGTCCGCCGGTGTCGAGTGGTGCCAAATCCAAGGGTTGGATTGATGGCTCCCCCGGTTGGTTAACCGCCTCTATACCGCATGAACAATGCTAAGGCGCTGGCCTGAAAAGATACCTATGCCTATGATGCTTACAGTCATGTAGTCTCGCATGTTTCTGGTTCTATCCCACAATCTACCCTTGCCTCGATCCCACCTATGGCTTGGGCAAGGGTGTCTAAGGAGACCCATTTCCCTCCCTAGGTGGCAAGCTAACTTCCGAGGGCAGAATTTGCCGATCATATTGACACATGATGTCGTAATAATAGGGGGGTTCTGGTTAAGGTGGCATGAAGATCAAAGAGATGATCAAGACATGAAAGGCTTGGTCGCCAGGAGTTCACTTGATATGATTAGAGTCATTGTACCATCTAACAAAGCTTGATGGCCATTGAGCGTAGATGGCTATGAAAATGGCTACCGAATTTGAGCAAGGGGCTAGAAAAATCGCCACAGAGCTAGGAGCACTTTTGATGGGGAGAAAATGACAAATGAGGGCCCTTTTATAGACTAGTGGTGCCCCGTTCCGTGCACAAAGGTTCTTGATGGGGAAGACTCCAAATCTATGGCCTTGGGTGTCCAAATGAGCTACCATGAAGTGCAATTCTAATCAAAACAAAGCAAGAAACACTACATGGCAGTTTGTTGGTTAAAATTTGGTCAAGTTTGGCAAATCCAGCGAAATCGGTGGCGCCACGGATCGGGTTCAAGGCCGCGAGCGCAGACGTGATCCGGGCGCCGACGATCCGATTTCGGGTTATTTCAACCTTTAGGAAAAATTTAGAGTGTTAGAAGATCCTAATGTGATTTCCTAGCATGATTCTAACTTAATTCGAACTTTTCTTACTTAATTTGACACGGATTAGGTACAAAATGGCGAATCGGTGGCGCCACGGATCGGTCCTCCTGCCGCGAGCGCAGACGATATCCGCCGACGGGATCCGATTTCGGGTTCCTTTTGCAATTTTTCTAAATTTTTTTCTATTTAGCTACTCAAACATGTTTTTATACCTAAAACATATTTTCATACTCGGAATTAATGGCCGCTCACACAAAAAATTTTATATTTATAGGACTTAATAATTACATTAGTTGACAAAAAATGCATCCTCAAGGGTATTCCCTTGCGGATGCGACGCAAGGTGTATATCCTTGGGCATCAAAGTCACCCTTCAAGATGATCGACCTTCCTCAAACAACTGGGTGAGCTCGCCAAGTGTATATCCTTGTGAGGGATCAAAGCCCTCTTCAACCGCCGTGCATCACCTCCCCGAGTCGCTCAAAGGGTGCCTTCCTCAAACAAGGAGATGAGTGCACTGCCTCAAGTGTCTTGCAACACCCGAAGACACGGAGGGAGTGCCGAAGTTAGCCCATGGTGGATTTAACTCTCGATCACCTCCGGCTTGAGTTGGTTCTTTTGGGTGCCTTTCCCTCCATAAGGAGATTAGTGCACGGCCGCAAAGATCAATCATTATACTTGTCCACCGACGAAGGTATTCTTGGTATGCCTTGAGGCTGCCGTAGAGGCGTCCTTCAAGGCTGGCGCCCGCCGCCTCGCCGCTTCTTTTACCACCTTTAGGTGGCTTGGGCCACACTGGTAAGGTGGTCTCGGTCCGGCCCCTTGCCCCTGCTCATCTTCTTCCTCCTCCCCTCTCCTTCCACTGCCTCCTCCTCGCTACCGGAGGTTCTTATCACGAGACTCTGGCTCTACGGGACCACAAGCTTCTTCTCTTCGTCTCCTCCTGCTTCTTCCCCACAAGTAGCCCCTGCTGCTCTCTCCTTATGCTCCTTCTCTTCGTGCCACTCCGACCTTCTCTCCTCTTTTCCTTTTTCTTCTTGGGGCCGGTTGGCCCTGCCATCCAATTGCCACCTGCCTCCTGCTGCCTCCTCCACTTCTAAGCACCGTGGGCCCCGGCGGTGGCGAGATTCGCCGGTTCTTTGTGTTTCCTGCCGACGAAGGGCTGCTCGCAGATCGTGGGTACGACCGTCCGCCGCCTGCCGCCGCCGGTAGGGGAAGCTCCTCTTCCCCTTCTTGGGTCGAGGGGTGCTCTGTATCTTCTTCACATGCCGCCTGCCTGGCCATGGAGAGGGTAGGCCTAGGCCCAGTCTTCCTATAGGTTTGCTTGGTTCGTTTATATTTAACGGTCTAGAAAAATGTGTGGGGATAGGGCTGGTCAAGAGAGAGAAGATAGAGGAAAGTTTGGGGGGAAAAATGAGGTGTCGAGATATTTAAAAAGAAAGGGCCCCCCGAGAATATTCTCCTACCATTAATAGGCCTACTTATTAGCCCCCCTTATTAATTACCCCATAGTACCCCTTAATTTTAATATATGTTTAATTCTTAATACACCTAAAAATTCAGATATACCTTGAAATTTCCAATTTCCTAATGGTTTGAAGTGTGAATTATGGATTTGCGCTATTTTTCACCGGGTCCCGATTGGGATGATTCTTCGACCCATTGTAGGTGAAATTTTGATGCAGATGCATGATTTCCACTCCAATTTTACTAGAAGATGAGTTTGACTCACTTAACTTTCGTCTAACACTTAACCTAAGTCCCTGACCCACTACCTAGAGAAAAATTGTTTTTCCCCCATTTTCGCTGTTCGATGGTGGAAACGCTTATTTCACACCCCTATAGGCCTGTTAGACTACTTCATGGTTGTGGTCAGTGCTAGTTCTTGGTCAACCAAGAACATCGCCTGATACCATTGTGACGCCGTCCTCCTAAACATACCTACCGCCATACACTCTAAGAGAAATCCCCCCCGCCTAATAACAACCGCGACGGCCCTTCGCTCTACCCCGCACTCTACTTGGTCCCTAGTGCGGGAGGGAACACGAAGGTGTCTTTGCCGCCTTTCCCTATGGGCTCCTATAACGTGAAGCGTATAACACGCCGTAACTAGCATCAAACATATACAAATACTACCTCAAGGGTAGTGCATCACACATATACTAATGCAAAGATGATAATCATGAACCATAAAACATGAGAGCTCCTACCCGGTTCAGACTCATAAGGAGGATGACCGACTAGCTAGGCCCCTCAAGATAGAGCGTAACCGAAGTCACCAAGAATGGCGAGGGCTGGCATAGAACAATGGCTAGGGTTGACCACTCCATCCGCCTCCCCTGCATACTTTGCTTTGTGATGGGCTAGATCAGGCTCGACAGACTCTAGCCTTCCTGGACACGCAATCCCATGGCATCACCCATCGGGACTACTCCAAGTTGCATCTCCCCGTCCGATGAGGCAGAAGGGTTGCATCTCCCCTTCCTGTGGTCTAGAGGTGCCGTGGGCTGCTAGAGAATCGTGGGCGACGCACCTGCCATCATACTGACCAACCCCCAAAAACGAGCCAAGCCAACACTTGCAGCCTCCCGAGAGGCGTGGCAACACCATTGCCCCCAGAGGTGTTTCCACCCATGCTCGCCCACACCTAAGTGACCCACCATAGGCCTAGCCCGCTATGGGATCCCCCGGCCCCCACTCAGGATCCTCCTCCACTTTCCCTCTAGCCCCGCTATTTGGTGCTGAGTCATATCATAGCCTCAATAGCCTGGTGGGCTCCTACAAAGCCGCATCTAATAGGAACTAAGGGATCTACTCTAGAGCATACTACATATGGCCCTAGGTCTCTACCCTCCTTCCCAATACAAGAGGAGCAAACATGATCAACCACCATCACATAATCATCATATCCTAAGAATGATCATAAGAAGAACATCTTAACCTAATCATACAACTAACTAATAGTTAGGGTTCCTTGATTAGGGTTCAAGATGTTGAATATGGGTTCTGTGATGGCTCTACTCTAGATACGAATACTAGCACATCCGATTGCTAATTCCGCATGAGCTATCACAACTACTATCCTACATACCGCTCCTGATGCTCTCCCTCCAGATCCGGCGCCCATAGTCTTCACTCACAAGTCCGCCGCTCCTCCTCCAAGAACGAGTCCACCTCACAGCCGCCGCACTGCAGCCTATGCCACACAGAATCCATGTTCAAAACGGGTTTCAACAAGTAGGTGAGTCTCCCCGGGTGCTAGGGCTGGAAAGAGGTCTAGGTTAGGGTTTATGCCTATATAAGTTAGGTCCACCCTAGGATGCCACGCGGCACCAATCGTGAGTCCCGCGGTGGCGGCCCCCAATAGGTTAAGGCCACGTGGATAATGGCTTAAACCTATGGTTGGCTAAGTTATGAGAATAACTTGGCCATGCCCCTAGTGCCACCCTTTATGGTATACAAGGCTATGAATGCTAGATTCTATAGTGACGGATCCAGAATATACGATTTATAGCGATATTCCCCCGACCGCCACAAAACTTTGGCTTTAAAATGGCATGTAATGAGGATGATGTGGCATGTGAGCATGATGACTTGGCAAAGCAAAATGTGACATGGCAAACAAGGGTGGTGACGTGTCAAACAACATGGCCTAGAATACTTTTTCTAGTCAAAACTTTAAGTGAGGTGGACATGATGTGTATGACATGTGGATGATGATGTGGAGGTGTTGATGATGAGGTGGCATGATAATGTCTCACTTTCATAGCTTCAAACATGTAGTTTGAAGGATTTTGCAACAATTAGAGTCTCAATGTAGTGACACGTGCATGATATGACATGGCAAGAAAGGGTGACATGTATGGTGACTTGGCCTCTCAAAGGTGTTATCATAGGTCAATTAGGGCATGAATGCATGATATTTGCATTTTCTAGGCAAATCTTGATTTTGGGTGTTTCCCTTAGGAATTTTTGCATTCTCTTTCCTCTTTTGACTTATAGGGAGAGGATGTTGACCTTTGACTACATGTATGCAAGTCAAGTGGAATTTAGTGCTTTGAATGATATGGAAATGGTATGGTAAGTGTATGGAATGTGAATGACTTGTGAAGGGGTAGTTTTGACTAGAAAAAATCTTCAAGGCCAAATTTGACTTAGAGATGAGGTATAGGCATGGAACTAGATATCTCATGGGCATTTCATCATGGTTAAAGGTAAGGGAGATGTAGGATGGGAATCAAAGGGTGCAATCATGCCAAGAACTCAAATGATACCATCACATACCAAGAAATCTTCAAGGGTCTTCAATCCTTCAAACTCTGCTTGATTCTCCTTTTTGCCTTGCTTGCGTGACCTAAGTCAAATGTCCTCACCTTGCTCTTCAGGTCTTCAAAGTGTGCAAGTATGAATTCTACGTGTGCCTCAAAATTCAGATCAAAGTGTGAGAATAAGTGTCAAAAATATGCCTTGCTCTTCCATGCTGCCATGGCATGGCAGCATCGCCTAATGCAATAATCTGTTCCTCCAGTTGCATATCATTCAATAGAGAAAGGAATCATGAGTTCTTAAGGCCTAAAATCATGGAAATATTTAAGAAGGATAATTTAAAGAATAAAAAAGGGTCAGGCATGGCATGAGTGGGCATGGCTGAGGTCGAATGGGATGAGAGGGCATGGCCGAGTTCTTGGTCTGTACGGACTCAGATTCTATTGGCATAGAATTATATGTAATAAAAATACTGCTTTTGATAGCGGAAACATTATGGCATAGAAGAAGGCAGACGCCCATGGGCAGCACTGGCTTAGCCCTTTCTGGCAGCCCTTCTCATAGAAGACATGATGAACAAAATAAAGCAGATAACAAAGAGGGCCCAGGATGCTAAACTCTGGTCTGTGCAGGTCGCTCCAGCCTTGCCGCTCACGCAAGCCTGATATACCACACAAGGCCAGTCAGAAACCGTCATCTGCAACAGACTGCAGCTTCACTTTGTGACACCTGAAGCAAGGAGATCGACGCCTGATGCACCCGATTTAGCATCCACCTGAGTCTTGAACACCTGCATCTGCCTCCATGCACGACCCAATCCGGAACTCTGAAGAAACCACTGCCCCAATCCTCCATCAGAAATCCACGTAGGTTTCGAGCCGCAACTCAGGTGCCACCATCACCAAAGTACATATTTTAATACGAATACCTTCATTAACCTTACAAAATCATATGTAACAAAAATACTGCTTTTGATAGCGGAAACATGCAGGATGGGATAGTGCAGGGTCTGACTATGGAGAATGGTTCACGGGAAATTTGTAACTAGTATGCCGACGACACATTCCTCTTTCTTGTTGCTGATGCAGACAATCTTCAAAATACAAAGCTTTTTCTTGATACTTTTTCTTTAGCATCTGGAGTTCTTGTTGGTTGGCCGAAGTGTTCTGCCTTATAGACGCTTGATGGGGTGGTGCCTCCTTATATTGCTGATTTTCCTTGGAAGGTGTTTCCTTATAGGTAGGCTACTAAAATTCTGGGTATTCCTGTGAGCATTCATATTTCTACATCATATGCTTGGGATATTATCATATGTTTTGGTGGAATACTAGTAAGCTCTCTTTGCCAGCGCGTATATAGGGTGGGAATGAAAAGTATGTTCTGGTGAAGATTCCATGTTCCAAATGCACTAGGACAAAATTTGCTGGTGGTTTGGGTATGATGGACTTCCATTTGCAAAGTAAGATAATGATTTATTCATGCCCACGCTAGCCATATACGCATCAGCGATAATGGCCATCATTACTGGACACATGATTCTATCTATAACATTCTATTGCATGCATAATAACATTCCAATGTGCTTGCACACCACCCGACATTGTCGGCCATGCGTTTCTTAGGTTTCCCTTAAAAAGTAAAGGGTAATGAAAAAATTAGACGGAAATTATAAAAATGGAAAAAAGGAATCGTCCAACATAGAACGATAACATTTTTATCTAAATGCTTTTTAATGATAATATATAATATGTAATGAAATTGCATGCATCTAGACTTCATTTTCCAAAAAGACCATCTCAATATAGATAAATATGTCTAGTTAATTGATATTTAAGGTTGGGCTATTTGGCAGTCGTCTTTTATGATGCAATGAGGGCCAGATTTGGCTATGAGTTTGGCATTTAAGTAAGCATTGGTAACGATATGCCATGTCAGAAGCACATTCTACCTTAAAGGCAGTGAGTGCATTTGCCAAAACTAGAAGTCTTTGCTATTAGCAGTTTAGGACTGGAAATTACCACTTGCACGCCAACAATCTTAAAATTCCAATGGTGATTGCGTCCAAATTCATCTCAACGAATATCGTGCAACTTTTCTTCATGTTAGAATGCTGGCAGAAAAATGTGGAAGAAGCCGTAGTAAAATCTTGAGTTGAAAAATGAAAGAGAAGTGTAGGAACATGGGAGTGTGATATCGGTTCAGTTTTAAATGTTTTCATGAGTTTTATTATTGGAGAAATAAAATTTGTCAATTGGGGGTGTAGCTCAAATGGTAGAGCGCTCGTTTCGCATACGAGAGGCACCGGGATCGATGCCCGGCACCTCCATTTTCACTTTGTTATTTTTGCCCCAAATTTACCCAAATTTACTTGTTCAACGAACGATTAGGTATACTTTCTGATTACCGATTAGGTTTTGTATGATTCGTTGTATGTCTGTCGATTGGGCTAACATTTTTTGCTGGAGGTTACACCTATAGCTGTTGGGGATCATGGAAAAGCGACACTCTCATCCATCACATGGTTCTTGTGGCTGTGCACATGGCAGTATTGTGATGGCAGAGTCATTTTTGGAAATGGACTTTGGCAGGAGTTTGGAGGGTGCAGCATTGGCTGGCAACATTGATAGAATGCGGGCATTGATCGAGAAAGGCGCCAGTATTGATGGCAATGCAAATGATGGATATGCACCTTTGCACTACGCAGCACGAAGAGGTCACCTGGAGGCTTGTCGTCTTCTCTTACAGGTGTGTCCCTGTTTGCCGATACTAAAAACTGTATTTTTAAATGTATTACTCAACCTCGATTCTATCCAGCATGGAGCTGAAGTAGATATTCAAACAAGAGCAGGAAAAGCAACCAGTCTTCACAGAGCATCATATGGGGGCCATGAGGAGATTGTGAGGCTGCTCTTAAGCTATGGAGCCAACCCATCTGCTTTAGATTCTGATGGATGCACTCCTGCTCATAAAGCTGGTCTGTCCTTCCTGCTTTGTTTTTTCTTTTTTCCTTTGAAAATAGGTCGTTAAGTTTTAACTTCACTGTCTGCAGCCATACAGGGGCATAGTAACATTGTCAAGTTATTGAGCAAAGAATCTTGGGATGCCCAGGAGTTGCTGGGCGATCAGTCATTTCCCTCCTCTTAGATGTAATCACTTGACACTAGGTTCCCTTATTACTCGTGATGGCCTGTTGTTTAAGTATCAAAATATGTAGATTAAAGGGTCATTTATTCAAACATGATAATTTAGAAGGTTGATAAAAGGGTACAGGATATGCTGTATGTTCCTTTTCGGGTATCAAATTGCATAAGTTCACAGAACTGTTGCAGAGGCAAGGTCACATGGTAATATAGCATATTTATGAATGACATAATTCCGCAATAAGCATTTTTCTCCTGATATTTGCATCCACTGCAAGCTATGAAGACTTTTGCATGTACTTTAGAGTAATGCGTCATCTTATATTTACAAATGATGTTTGGCAATTGCTTCGTGATATGCAGTTGGAGGCACGGGATGTTTTTCTGGGCTTGCAAGCCCCGTTTGTGTCCTATTAAAGAGAGGTAAGGTAATTCTATGGTGGTTTTCATTTCCAAGTAATCTGATTGTTACATGACCGCAAATGAACCATCAAATGCAAACCTTTTGCAGCATTTTGTTCACAGTTGGTAAGGAATTTGCGAGTCTCTTAGTACCAGTTGGTTTTTAGAGATGTGGAAGTCCACTTCATGGCCATGCATCCTTTCAAGTACAATTTGGAAGCAATGCTTTTGACAATTGGCAAGAGCTCTGATGGCAATTTATATCCGGTAATCATGTATATATAACTTCCTCATTTACATAATGAGCAGTCCTATTTGCTCGAAGTTATATGTTGATGTCAAGAATGTAGTAAAATGAAAACAATTCTTTCTCATTGCAATTGCCTGTGCTTAAAATAGCTGTTAGTTTTTGAGTCGTGTATAACAGCATAGCAATAGCAAACAGGGTCATGATCTTGTGCATGTAGTTTGTGCGGGGGCTTCCCTTATTGCAATTAACCTGCTGAGTGGTTGTGTGGGAGCATGTATATTTGTGATATTCAGTTTTCACATGATGCAGTAGGCAACCTCACAATTTTAGAAAAATTAACAATTTCTATGATAAACGACAATACCCCAATAATTTCTCTGATAAACTATGATAATTTCATCATTGAAGTTCTTCATCATGTCATCCAATTCCCCAAGTCGAGTGTATCCTCAACGCAGATTTCATCATCAGGAAGTCAAAATCATATTCATAGGCATCTTTCTACTAATTTTATAGGACACCTTTAATGCCATTGATATTGACTTGAGTTTTCTACTAATTTTACAGGACACCCTTTAATACCATTTATATTGACTTGAGTTAAGATTTGTAAACAGATAATACAAGGTATATACATAAGAAATTTAACACGTTCTACTATGAATGTTCCATCTTTGGCATGTTCCTATAGCGCAAGTTCAGATCGACGCATGGTCTAGACTATTCCTTTTGTTAGACTATATTTTAGTATTAGTACATTTTGTTCTGTAGCAGACATCTTACGGTGCATGTTCTAATTAGTACATTCTATTATGTGTGTGTAGCACACATCTTACGGTGCATGTTCTAATTTTAGCATATTTCTATGATGCAAGTTCGAAATTTACACATGATTTAGAACATTCTCCTTACAAGATTTATATTCCAGAACATTATGTTTAGGCTCTCTCCAAAAGGGGACAAGTTTAGATCAACTCATTGTTCAGAACGTTCTCTTTACAAGATTTATATTCAAGACATTATGTTTGGGCGTCTCTCCAGAGCAGATTCTAATTAGAATTTCAATTAGAGCATGCTCTTTAGAACCATTTTGAATTGGATTGCGGTGTTTATCTGTGAGCATCTACATTCTATTTTTTATTGGAGCATTTTCTTTGAGCTATCAACATGCTCTTTGCAACTCTCTATTTTTTTTTTTAAGAACTGTGTCATCAATATATTAAAAGAATGGTAATGTTACAAAGCAAGTGAGGAGGAAGGAGAACTGCCTAAAGAGACAAAATGATACCGACACTCCACAATAAACTCACGTAAAAGCCGCAACTCCCCACCAGACAAACCACCATCACCATCTACAACACCCAAGAAGTCCCAAAAATGACAAACTTCCGCCTACTAATCCCTGAACACCAAAAGCTTTGAAATAGCTTGTACCGAAGTCGAGGGAATCGAGAGGTCGCAGTCGGCCAATCCCCCGAAGATCCACAACCGCCGCCTAAATCAGCCACACCAACCAACCAAGCCACGACAGATGTATGGGCTTGTTGTCGCAAGAGCGCTTTCAAGCACCAGATACATGAAGCAAGAATCACCGGCTAGTCAATCTTACTTGAAATGTAGCCTTGACCCAATCCCGTGTACCGCAAGTGAGGGCATAAAACTAGACAATGCTCCACGCCCCTCACGATGAAGGCCACAACAAGGGCGAGAGGGCTCACACCCGCCTAAACCGACTCACAAGGGCATTCACCCTCGACATAGCCGGCACACACCGCCACAAAAAGCACCCTAACCTTCTACGGGGAAGTGAGCTCCATGTCCACGCCCAAACCGAAGCCATCGAACCCGAAAGCCGCAGAGACCACTTGCCCGGCGGGGCAATGTGTCATGAATAGCCAAACCCCAAGAATAAGACCGCACAAAACAAGAAGACACAACATCCCCGATGAACCTTCCAAACCTCGCACCACCCACATCATCCCCGAGGGACTATAGGTATGTGTCGCGAATACTCCCCCGCCACTTGTTCCCGTGATAGCCCTGGCCACTGCCCCTCAGGCGAAAGCGAAGCTCGAAGAACTCTCACGGTTAGCTGACCACCCCAATACCAATCCTCCAAGGTGAGCACAAAGAGTCGGCTTCCAACGGGCATGCATCCGAGCATGCACGGCGGCGCCCAAGGGCAAGTGCCAGGGGTAGAGGAACCCACAAGAAAGGAGAAGAGTGGTGATAAACCGAGGCATAATCTAGCCGGAAGAGCATACGACATGATCCCAAGCCCGCAACACCCCCCCGAGAAAAAGGGGATGCATGTGGGAAAGGCCGAGACCATACAACAAAGGCTCATGGCAACTCCGCATGCACGTGCATATCTTCCCAAATGCCACACAATGGCGAAGAGATCGCAACAACAAATACAAGACCTGTGAGAAGATGCTCCATCCTCGCAAAATGCTCCAAACAAACTTGAGACCAACACCTTACTATGCAAAGGCCAAATCCATAGCTAAGCCCCCATCCTCCCTGGGCGGAGACACTTCCACCAAGCCACTTTAACAACCGCCTTCATCATCCCCTCCCCCACACAAAATTTCAACAATCTTATCCAAAGCCCAGATCTTACCCTCGAGCTAACATCGCAGATGTCAGATACACATGAGTGCTACAGTAATCCGACTTCGCAATAGTGATCCTACCTACCATGGACAACTTGCTACCCTTGCACCAATTGAGGTGTTTCTGCAACCCTTGCAAAATCTCATCCCACACCCTCCTCCATGGAAACATCCCTCCAAAGGGAATACCCAATGCCTTAGTACACACATTACCTCGAAGCACCTTCCAAGGGAATAGAGCCAAACAAGGGGGAGGCGAGTCACCGGCCCATAATGCGGAGCACTTACTCCAATTCAAAGAATGCCCGAGGCCAAGGAGAAAGTATCCAAAGAAACCCTTTCACATTCCGCAAATTCCTCTTCCGCCACCAAGAAGAGGAAAGTGTCATCGGGAAACGGGTTAATAATCTGGCCGCTACCATCCCGCATCCCAAGCCCATCCACCACCCTTTCCATCGCACTAAAAAACAATCGGTGACAAAGGCTCCGCCACAATCGTAACAAAAACGGGCGCCAAAGGGCACCCCCCGACGCACCCTCTCGCCTAAGGAGAAAAAGGCGAGGGTTCACCCCGCACACCACCATAGCCCGCGGCCTACCTGCAAATGCATGATCGTTTCAAAGCGGACCACGCCCAACGCTAACATCATGGCGCATAAGAACTCCTTAACGACACTATCGTAAGCTTTGGCAAAGTCAAGCTTAAGATAGGCAATGCCTTGACTGCTCTCCGCCCCAATAAAGGGCCTCATAAGCCGCGACAACATTAGTCAAAATGTTCCTCCTGTGGACAAACCCATCAAGACCTTACTAATGGAAGAAGTCAAACCGGCTTCAACTTTCCGCCAGGGCTTTCTAATAATCTTATACACGAGGACAACAAAGAGATAGGCCTCCAATCATTAATAGTAAAAGGTCGCTTAACCTTAGGAATCAAGGAAATGCATGCGATTCAAGATCATATCCATTTGAGAAGACTGCAAAGAACTCAAGATACACCTAGTACAATGCACTCACCAGCCCACTTCCAATAAGTCCAAAGAACTCCACAGTGGATGCCATCCAGCCCAAGACATTTATCCTTGGCCATGCACATACATGCCTCCGCTTAAATCCTCTCCGAGAGCTTCCCTCGCCCAAGCTCTCACGGCGGTGAGGTGTAATAGATGGCTTAATGTTTCCAAAACAAGCCTCATGCATCTCCTGCCATAGGGAAGAGTGCGCCAGGTAAGAAACCCCCGAAAATGAGCATGCACATACCTCTGCAAATCAGCAGGATCCTCCAAAGTCCGGCCCATCGCAAAGCAAGGGACGCCATAGATGCCGTGATATCGCCACGCTTAGCCGCTCAAGAACACCGAACCGAAACTTGTGTCCCCCTCCTTCAACTGTAAGGGCCGCCACACGCCCCTCCTGACTTTTAATCGCCCAGAGCAACAATACGCTGCAACACCGCATTCTCCCCTAATGCCACCGGGTCATACCTCAATCTTCCAACTCCCCGATAGAGACCATGCAACTCCCCGCCGGCCGGCCGCACACGCCGCCTACCAAAGACCTTGGCAAAATGCTTCACCCTAGCCAACACAAATACCATACCGCATATACCCTTCGTGAGATGAAAAGATATCAAGCCACAACTCCCCGCATCGGGTCGAAATCCGTGACGCCTTTAAGTCGTGTTCAAACTAACACCGCCCTAGAGGGCCGAGGGCAACCGCGACCGACCGACAAACCCGAGGGTAATGATCAGAAATGGAGGTAGATGTAATGTTACCCCGACGAAAGAGGGCACACCATCCAAGGCGCATGGGGAAGCATAGCACCGGGTCATGCCTAGCATACCGCCCCAAGCACTAACTGGCCATTATAATAGGTGAAAGACAAGTCCCCAAGGACCTCAACCAAGGCCAAATCCTCGCAACAAACGAGACCATTGGTCCCTCTCAAACCCAGTAACAACCTCGGGTTCCAACCAGAGTGATCCTCTACTCGCCTACCATATTGAAGTCCCCAACAAAGAATCCGCTTTTAACCCGCAACCCACCAAGGGCTCGCGAACTTATTCCTGGATCAGGCCCATAAAGCACCCCTACCGAGAAGGCTGATTAGGGGCATAAACATTAACAATCCCCCACTCTTGCCCTCCCTCCAACCACTTAATTATTGCCCACCGACCAAAACCTCGCTCAAGGTGCAGCACGTGACCTGCACATCCATCCTCCAAGCAATAAGAGTACCCCCACTAGTCCGCCTGTAAGAAGAAGCAATAGAGGCAAACCGCCACCAACCATATTCATGAGCCCTCGACATATCACCCTCGGACACTTTATGCTCCCCGAATGCAAATAATATCGTAACGCGAATCGGCCGGCGTTAAAGGAACGGGGGGCCCTCTTACTACTAGAGGACCGCACTCCCAAGCACATTCCAACTAAGGATCGACCTATTCATCCCGGGAGGAGAAGTATCCAGCCCCACATGCCTACCCACCAGTGCCATCAGCCCCACTCCATAGAGTCATCATCTCTACCAGAGGATTAATCACAAAGAATGTGACCCACACCGCCTACGCGACATTCCACTTCCAACACGTGTTGAAGTCCCCAGTGCACCTCCATAGAGTCATGGGCCACACTAGTCTCTACCTCCAACCGCTGCTCCAGCCCACCCCATGCTCAAAGACATACCGCTACCGACATCCCCCAACAGATCACCAGCCCCTCCCACGTACTCGCCCCTCGCACCTAGCCACAACCAAATCATCCAACCCTCCCCGAGCCACCACGCCCCTAGCCCAGCCATCCAATGGGCGGCCAAAAGGCCCGCCTGCCTCGCCCCACACCACCTCTCCCAACCACACCACCTCGGCCCAACTCCACTACTACACCACGGAGTCCTTCTCGCCTGCTGCTGCCTCAGAACAGGGTATCCCTGACCCTCGCATAAGCACCCACAACCTCTACCACATCACAAGCACCAGCAGGATCATCAACATGGCCAGATGGTAGCACAATAGATGGAAACATCCGCCGGATCTCAGAGCCATTCAAAAGCTTCAATTGGAAGAGAAAATGCCAGGGACCACTTCGCACTGGAAGAGAAGTGGGCACAGGCTGCAAAGCAGGCAGAGCAAAAGGTGCTTATCATTTTTGGCCTCAGGTGTTTACCCATGTTATTTAAGATTGAGATGCTTAAACACTGGCTTCTAGAACATTCTAACAGAACATTATATTGCTATTTTAGGCATGAGTGCTAACCAATTTATGGGGTTCTAGAACATTTCACTACATTCTAGAACACCCTAGAATGTCTTAATATAGGCGAGTCATTCTAGAATATTGTTGAACCGTCTAGACTCTATTTTGTTAAAAGCCCAAACTTTCTATTTTCGGATTGAAGTGCTAACTCGTGGGCATCTAGAACATTGTAAAATGTTATAGCTATTTTATATTAATTAGAGCACTCTCTTTAAACATTTTTGAAACTTTCTGTTTTTGGGATTGAGGTTCTTATTACGGGCATCTAGAATATTTAGAATATTATAGAGCACCCTATTTTAATTAGAGTCTAAGCTTTTTATTTTGGGCTTAAGGTGATTACCCATGTTGCTATTCCAGGTCTGAGGTATTTGCGCACATGTGTTTACAACAGCCTAGAAGACACTTGAAAACTCTTTATTTTGGACCCGAGGTGCTTATTCATAGGCCTCCAGACATCCAGAACATTCGAGAACATTATACTTTGACTGTTTGCAAGTTTTCACTAAAACTTCCTATTTTGGACTGAATTGCTTATAAATAAGCATCTAGAACATTCTAGAATATTCCAAAACATTCTATTTTGACTCTTTTCAAAATATTAAAAAATCTTTTTATTTTTAGATTGTGCTGCTTGTCCTCTAAAACATTCTAGAACTTTCTATTTTGTTTTTTAATTAAAGGCTTTTAGAACATTCTCAAAAAAATTCTAAAAACTTTCTACTTTTAGATTGAGGTGCTTAGCCATGGGTACCTAGAACATTCTAGAACTTCTTTAAACATTCTAGAACTATTTAGGACATTTTGGAACATTCTAGAATTTTGAATTGAATTGAATGGTTTTTATCGTCCATGAGACCAATCGGCCTGCGGGACCCAAGAAAGAAGGGCAATAGACTTACTACTGTCCGGATTAAAAAACCCCCGCCCTAAAGCGTACAAATATACATGATAAAATATATACATGTCTGAGGGTATAACTGAGCCCACATGTTCTTGACAAGCATCCGTACCGAAGCCGTCCTCAATATCACATGTAGCGACTGATCAAGCCTGATCAATACCTAGGATATAACCCAAAAAGGGAAAACAATCTTTGGATGATTTTTGAATGCGTATCCTGTATGGTTGAAACCAAAAATGAAAATGATATTGCCAAAGTCTTAAGAAAAAATGCTTCCATCTCTGGGCTAAATATTTAGTACCTTTCAAAGCTACCATGTAATTGTTTTCATATCTTGCATAATGAATAGAAGGGTTTTTCACGAAAAAAAAGATGTTTTCCGGTGGAGTAATCATCCATGGTGGCTTCGCAACATAGGATGGCTTTGCAATATGCTCGATCTTTTGAATAGAGTTAGCTTGATCGGGTGAAGCGGAGAACGATTCAAAACAACTCAACGTAGCGTGTTCGGATTTGATCATATGTTGGACAGCTCTAAAGAGTGTGATATTCATCTTCAACGCCTCCCCGGCGCCTCCCACTTGGCAGCACTGATAAAGCATGTCCTGGCATGGCTCCCTATTCCATTTGTCTATCTCAATTCGGAGACGGTGTGCACCTGTGCAAATCGAGGCAATGAGTCTGCACTTTTTCAAAGGCAAATGGGTATGCAGGTACTATTGTGGGGCCCCTTCCAATGTTGGGTTTATGTGATGCTGGTAATGTGATGTCTTGACCTGTTTAAAGGCGTTGGCATTCCAAAGCTTGCTGAGGAAGCAAACATCAAGGTATTGCCTCAAGCTATATCAGCTAGTTTTCGTTTTGGCATGCATCTCGGCCCTTGATATTCAGATTGTATGGTCTGGATTTGTGTCATGTTAGAAGGGGGGAGGGGAGGGGGGGAGCCTGTAAAATAAAACTGTCTCGCTATATCACCTGTGCTCCTGCATATTCCATCTGGCCAGCCATTGAGCTCTCTTTTTCCTCCAGATGGCCTTGAAACACTATAGCCCCATTGCCACGGTGTAAGCCAAGTTAGGAAGACAAGCATCATCTATATTGACCACCTTCTGAAAGTAGCGATGTGGCGATCAAGGGGTGGCCTTTGAAGAGGCAAGAAACCCGTCTTCTGCAACATGATTTGATATGGGACAGTGGACTTCACCCCCAGTGCCCTTGCTAAGAAGGCTTTCTGCACTTGCTCCACGTCATTACAGGTAGCAAGGGACACTACCGGGCCTCAGCCTTCAATATCGTATATAAGGACGTGTTTCACCAAAACCCTAAACACGTGCGACTGATGGGCCAATCATACAACTCCACTCTGTGGCTATTGTTCTGCATTGAATACAGTGCTTTCCACCGCACTGTTGCTCATAACCACATGGAAGTGTTCCAGTACATTGTAAAAGGAAACTACAGTTCCAAATACTTGTAGATAGGTGTCACTTCCACATTTTGGGTCTGGTAACTGAAGGAGGGAGGTCTTGGATGACGTGAGAATGATATGAGGACTACCTTGGTCTTGGCCAGATTGAGGCGCATGTCAGTCGCCTGACAGAATATATCCAGGACATCGAGATGGCGCTGCATGTGCTCTAGAGTGTAAGCTAGGAGTTCCACATTATTACATATATTAGTTGCCTGGTAATCTGGTGCAAAAGTTGAGCTCCGTCGTCCCCTTTTCAGCAAGCCAGCTCTCCAATTAATCAATGCAAAACCCAAACAGTGTTGAAAAGAGAGGGCATCACTTGTAGACCCCGATATTACTGTCAAATGGGTGGCATTGTCGGCTGCAACCAGCCTAAGCATGTCTCATATAGCCTGTACACCGCATTTTGTACATCTATAGGGGCCTCCGATTGTCGGAATCTTATCCATGACTTCAAAAGCATCAAAAGCCTTGGCAAAGTAAAAAAGAGCAACAATATAGTTTGTGCCGACAGTTCCTGTTGTTTTCAACCATAGTCCACAGTGTAAAGGTGTGATCAATGTTTGAGTGTTGGGGCCTGAATCTCGCCTGCACGAGGGCCCGCACCTCTACTAGCAATCAACTGCCGCACAAGAATCCCGGCTAGCAGTTTTCCAACATCAAACTGACCATGATTGTCCGATAATTGGCTGGGCAGTATGGACTTCACTATGACATTATTGTAAGCAACACACTGATAGACACATATGTTAAACGTGCAAAATTGCAGGAGGCAAAAGGCATTTTCAACAAATTATTTCATCGAGATGTGATCTCCATGATTGCAGGATATGCTCAAAATGGTATCCAACTTGCCCTAGAATGTTTTGAAGGCATGAAAGAGGAGAAATTCCTCCTAACAAGTTCACATATTTGGTTGTATGGGTTCTATTGTAGATGGCAGACAAATTCATAAGCTGATTATGAAGAGTTGAAGAGCCATGCACTTTGCAAAAAGGTATTTGAATTGGAAAGTACAAAACTCAAATACTTATCTTAATAGATGTAGGTCAAACCATAACTCAATAAAAAGCTCTCTATATAAGCTTTTAACAGCCCAAAATCGTCTGATTCTGGCCTCTATAGCTCAGATTATGAGTTAGGTAGCAATTGATATTCTCTCTCTAGCGCTTCTCTGAAGTACCTAGGACTGGGACTGTGAATGTAATAAGGGGTGGATGATTATGACGTTGAATGCCAAGGTAGAATGCTTTGAGAATGCACACGTGAGAAAAAAAAACTACATTTTTGAGTGAATCATTGTTTGAATTTTGCTTGCCGGATCCTCACTTGTTGACTCATCCAGACCACGAATTGCCATATTATGACATCTACATCTCTGTTCTTTCTATAAAGGCTTGTTCAATATTCTGTGTTGGGCGTCTATTCGATGCATTGTCATGACTATAGGACCAGTGCAACTAACATGGGTGGGATGATCTCCCTTTTATCCAGTTTTAGTACCTATCGTTGGTCAAGTTGTGTTTCTTATTTTTCCAATCAGATATTAGCTCTTGTGTGTTGGATTGAATAGAGACCTTTCCCCATGCTATGATTGTTTTACCGAGCCCATGTATTTATTAGCCAAGTCTGTCAGCTGTTGTATAAAAAATTGGCTTACAAGGCATTCATCCCTTTGATATGGTCTTTCACAATCTTTAATTGTCCCACATTACTTTCACACGCATTAACTTGTTTTCTTAGCCGTACAATCTCTGCAGAAATTTGAATCCTTTAATTGACTAAAGTACCTTCATTAGGTTTCAAAGTCTGCAATCCGCTGGAGACTAGTAATGCTAGCTTAAATATGAAGGCTTTACATCTCCAACGTTTCAATAATCACTATTTGTGCAGTTAGTTGCATTTCTAATTGGTCATTTTCTACATCAAGTTAATCTCCTCATTATGATGAATCTTTCTCTACTTTTGCTCAAGTATTGATATCCCATTTGACAATTTAAAATTGAATTCAGTCAATTGCGAAGTATCACATTATGCTCCAATGCTTTGTTCATATCATTTACATCTCATGCAATTGAACTAAACTTAAGTGGGCAGAATGTTCTTGCTCTGAGGATGAAGATGCGTGTGAAACATCAAGGGAGGATGTACCTCGTTAACATGACGCAATGCACTAGTATCACGAGGACCTGTATTGCTTACTTCTTCACCCCACTTTATTACCCATGCTCGTTGCGATGCAAGCAAGATTTCTCTAATTTAGTATTTGTTGAAGCAAGCATATATCGTAAGTAGCCATATAAAAGGAGGTAGGTCAGTATAGTTTTAAAAAGTTGCTATAATTGTCAAACAATGACATATTATGTGATGGAGAAAGCACAGAAAATATATGGGCAGAATTTGTACTTGGGAAAATTGTATCAGCCAGAACAAAATTCAACAAAAATTTGGTTTCTTGCTAATGTATGTTCACATAGTACCTTCCCCTCTTCATGATGCATGTGGTCATCCGTTGTTATTCGGTAGAAATAACTCATCCACCTTTTAGCTTCCCCGCCGTCATTGGCATTTCCAATAAATCCTCTTCTTGAGCACAAAGCACAAACATGGAATAAGATAAAATCGACAACATTCAAAATTTGACTACACATAATGCCAAAATCGCCAACATAATGTATCATCTTGCAAATGTTGTAAAGATATTGTATAATAATTTATGAGGTCACTCCAAGGATAGACAGTTGATTTAAAGTCAGTATAACCAACTATAAAAGCTAAGAAAAATAATTGTCCAACCACTAAGATGTGCAATGGCTGGGCTATAAATAGTATATGCTATGGAAATACGCTTAGTAATGAAGAAGCTAGCATTGAGACACACACTGATAGACTATGTCATGTGAGGTAGGTCAAATTAACTTGGCCTTCTATATCTGGAGAAGAGATTTAGTGAGCTAAGGTCTTCTAGAAATCTTAATACCATTTAATCCGTGTAATGCCGTCCCTGCATTTATTCTACAAACCAGAAGAAGATTTTCTGGATCTTTTGTAAATCATAGCAAATAGAAGGGATCATTGAACCAGAAGATGTTTGACAAAATACTGCAGAAGCTTATATAAATAAGATATAGGAGGTCTTTTTAAAAGAGTGAAGGCATGGCCAAATATGGAAGATGTGAACAAATAAATGCACCATAAGAAGGCAGCGAAAATTTTAGTGGCCCCGGAGGGTGATTTGGCCCCGAATTACTTACTCTAGCAAAATCCTCTAGCCGACCTGAGTAGGATGAGTTAGCTATGTAGTACGTGCAGATTCACCATTTCATAGCAGTAAATTGGCAGATAAAGGATTGGAATGGCTAATTCATTATTTTGTAATTTGGGACATACTAAAATATTGGCTATTTGAGTTCCATCTGCTCCTTTGGGTCTGTCAACATATAACCCGAGTTGTTTGATTTATCTGAGCATACTATTTAAGGTGTTGGAATTAAATCTAGATTGCTATCTAAATTTGTTCTTTATCTAAATTTGGCCACTTCAAGCGCTAAAAAGTTGAACAGGACTCGCCATTTGAGTTAGGCTTGCGTTGGAAAATAATTGCAAAAATATCCATTTCAGGCTTCACTTCAACAGTTAAATTACATAAGGAACGACCAATTCACTTCACTTAGAAAAAATTATAAGGTGCTTAAAAATTTTTCGGTAAGAAGGAAGAACAAACTTGCAAGTTAGTTATTCATTTTGTATCGCAATATTAAGCATTATTATTAGAAAGGGATGGTTGTATTACAAAAATCATGCTTGGCTAGACTAAAAGCTTCCTACATCTATAACCTAAATTGCCAAAACAAAGCATGTAGACAACATTTGCATATCAAAACAAAGATTCTACAATTTTAGCTAGAGCATATGATATTTATAGGTAGTGAAAGTTCATTGTTGAACAAACTTTTGATCATATAAGCCCACTGTCTTAAGATGAGAATATAAAAAGGATGTCTAGTTATTAATAGTAGATTTATCTAATTTATTTTTACATAGTAATTTAGATTAGAGCATATGATATAGGTAGTGCCAAAAGTTTATTGTTGGACAAACTTTTGATCAAAGAAGCCCACTGTCTTAGGATGAGAATATAAAAAACTTGGCTCTACTTGGAAAGAAAAGCATGCATATTTATTAATAGTAAAGAGTCTAGAATTAATATTTTAATCCATATCATTTTTATTCTTATTTTTATTTTTTTACATCTTCATGTGACCACTCTAGAATTTTAAATCCAAAATGTGCACAACACCAACATTGCCCACAATTACTTCACATTGTGCCTATGCGATGCACATACAACACTAACATTGCTTATCAATGTTATGATACTCAGCTACTATGTTGTGCATATCCAAGCATACATGGATTGTTTGGGAGTATTTCCGCCCAACAAATTCAAAAGGATAACGAACTTGTATTTTTTAATGCTTAAAACCAAGAATTTTATTGCTCTTGGAAATATATATACTCATTTTGCTATCATTTGTATTACGTGGGTTCTAATAAATCAGGGATGTATGTTCATGCATTTAATGTCATCTCAGAAAGTGACAAAAAACTGTCCTTGCCCCTGGACTACATTTTGCAACTCAAAACATTTGAACACTAACTTTTTTGCCCACATCCTATAACATTCCTGAGAATGTGAAAAACATGAACATTTTTTATGGCCGTTGTTTACTGAGCGTCTGTGATACCACCATTAGCATGCAAAACAGAAGAGCTGCTGCCTAGACTGACATTGTTCCGCTCAGCCTTGGGATTCTGCCATATCCAAGGTACCATAAAAGATGAAAATGATTTTGACACAAGCACTAGTCTCTCCAAATTCAGCTTGACAAATCCCATACTTTGGCCAACTTGTAAACCTACAAGATTTTTGATAAGAATATGTTATTGCTCATCTTACGTACTTTTGTCAAATGACTATCATTATGCCAAAATTTACCTGGGCACTAAGTCGTGGTAAGCAAAGACTCAAGGAATATGTAAAATCACCAAACCTGTTTCCATAAAATAAGAGATCAGCAGTTTAAGATTGGCTTCCACATTTGCATTTATGTCGAGCAGTTTACGTTTATTATGTAACATCATCGTTTCGTGAATTGTGGAAAGAAACTGCTTACTACTGACCGTTCAGGAAAGACCGAAGTTGATATTTGTGCAAAGTGGCTGTCACCCCCAAACTTAGAATCCGCTGTATTGAATATAACCTATACAAAATGGCCACCAACATCAATAATGCCTGTATAATCCTTATAACCCTGGACATGATAGTCAAGGCTCTGTATTAAATATAACCTAGTGTTGAACATTGATTTTGTTTAGTTACACATTAATCATATATATCGATCTGCTTGCCAGTGTTAAATAGCAAAAATTTCAAATGATCTGCACAACCAGTATCTTGCGGCTTTTTCGTTTCGGGATAAGACCAAGTATCAGGACATCAGGAGGAGAAGGCAGAAACCCACTGGAAAAAGGCCAAAATGCCCATGGGCAAGCTAGCCTTAAGAAAGAGCCTAAAGTGTGGGCAAACTTCCTCATCAAGTCCTCATGGCTGATTTAAGACATTTGGTAGATTGGTAGCTCCATTAGTGTAATAAGGAAGAGACAAAATATTGCAAGTGGCATCAAACAATCTCGAAATTTTCTGCCAACTTGTATCCTCAGTTTGAAGCATACATCTGCCTTCCTGCTTTCAGATTCATGTCAGAGTGGTATTTGAAGACCAATGGTCCTATGGCTTGCAAGGGGTAAAAATAGATTAAAAATTCTGCAATAGACCATCTGAGTAAAGAAATCTGGTGAATATTTAAAAGTGTTCTACATGTGGATATGCAATGTTGGACGCACACATTAAGAATGTGGATTTTCTGGAGGAAGGAAATAAGGCTAAACCCCTTCATAGTACAGAAGACATGAGAGAGAAAAACAAACAATTTACATCCACATATCAATCCCAGAGCCTTTATAGAATGTAAGTTTGAAGTCATAGGTTACCTGGTACTCCCCAGCTTCTTCAACCCCAACTTTGTAGCATTCGTATGATTTCAATGGATGCATATTGGATGCAAACAGCAAGGAACCTCGCTTAAAGACCAATACCTTCATAATAAGACATAGTAAGAAGCCGGTAAAGCCAAGGAGGGTGCTAAGCAAAGGGAACTAATAAATATCAGACCTTAGAGATGTCATCGGCATGTAAAATTTTCGGAGGGGCACAAGTGAGAATTTGGTGCTGCTCCTCCAGTTCCATTAATGCCTGAGCAACCGGGACGGTGTTAAGAGTTATAATGATGATTCACAATCTGATTTTGATAACTTATCACTTGATGACATGGCACATTGCTGACGTGTCCTTTCTGTTAGAATAGTATAATGTGATATATTTTGGACATGTTAAGTCATTGTAACTTAACGTTGTAACTTAACGTTGTACCCCATGGGACACTTTATATTAGCCCATGGGTCCCCCCATTCTTTATCTTTTTTCCTATTTGCCACCCAACATGAGGACGTGGCACATATATATGTACATCTCCTGAGTTAGGGTAATACAGAAGTTTCTTGCTCCTCCTTTGTTACTTGGTGCGTCTCCTCTTCTCTCCATTGTGTTCTGCTGTTCAGATCATCTTCTCCACTCAACACTTTCATACCTCCATTTTGATATTCACTCAGCTTTCTCGTTTTCTCCTGAACTTGATAGAGCAGAGCAGACCTACTATTCTGTTCATCTCTTTTCGTGCGTTCATGCGTCCTGTTTTATGAGTTTAATATGATGCTAGAGCTAGCATGAAGGTAGATTACAGTGAAGATATGGGAGAGCAGTTCTCTCAAAATATTGGACGATTTTGCATGTTTAAAGGCGGACGGTTGGGGTTCTAACAATTTTCAATCTGACAAGTAATTCTTGACCACTTGGGAATCTTACTTAGGGGTGTTTCAGAGGTGTGTTTTTGGAGGTATTTGGAAAATTGTGCAAGGAAAACCTATTTCCTCTGGAGCCTAGCAAGTTTGTTCTGACCTAATCTTGACTGAAGTGTCACAATCTCATACACTTAGAGCCTGTATTTGTTCTTTGCTCATACTTTCAATAGATTACAGTCTTACTCAATTATAATGTTTTCTTACTGGTTTCTTGAAAAAAATGTCCTCAGATTTTATGGCTAAGCATGAGTCCCCTCAAGTATGCTTCTAAACTGTTCTGGATAGGGACATGGAAGGATTCCCTTTGTGGTTATTCAAGCTATGAAAGGATTAAGTGCACGTGCTGAATGAAATGGAATTTTAAGAAATCTCAAGAGGGTATTCGGGGGCCTAGTATCTTAGAATGCTTGTTTTATGAGTATAAAAGGCGTTTTAAGAGCACCCATTAACAGATGGAAGTTCTAGAATCATTACACATAGGTATTAGACAACTGATTGTACAACAAAGCTACATAATCTGAAACTTGATAATTCAATATCTAAAAACAGTAACTTTTACAGCATGTGGAAAAATGAAAAGAGTACGGTATATCATGATCACATAGCTCATTACATCCAACATACAATAAGGATAAGCTCAAATTTTCAGCATATTTAAAGACTTACTGCACTTAAAGCCTAGAGTTTGGAAGGCCAGAAGGGGTTTAGTCATCAGGAAGAGTGCTATGACAATGACTACTATCCTTTTCCATTCTTTCTTGCATCCTATTTTAGAGATTAATAGAAAGCTTGAATAACGCATCAAGTGTCCATTTGACTTACCAGATCATATGCAGCAAGTTAGCATACTTAAAGAGCTGTATTCAGCAGGTTCCACACTGGCGGCTGGCGCATGTACGAGCGATGTTTGTTACATTTGGATCTTGGGAGCTCTATCCACTACACTAACAAATACTTCAATAAAAGAGCATAGAGAATCATAAAAAACACGCCAAAAGTACCTCGGGATGTCCAAATTCATTTCCCATAAAATTTAGGTACGCTGAACCACTTTGACACATTGTGAGTGTGAGCAGTTTAATCATCTGAATAAGTAGAGATACCAAAAACATACATCTTTAATTATATATGTTATTATATTAATACTTGTACAGTCTAGAAGTGCAGATATTACATGCTAGGTGTGGTGCTTAGTAGACAAATTCCAGGTAGCACCTTATTTCCAATGATATGCTCAATGATATGCGAAGGCTCGTTAGCACTTTTTGATTGAAGGTGGCTGCAAGCGACTTGCCTCCTGAAATTGACTGTTCAACATCTGGGAATTCACTATCCACAGAATAAACTGCGCTTTAAGTACATTCATCTTTAGATAAAGGAATATTCTTCACAAAAGAGCACAAGTACCTTTAGTACTTTAGAGTCCTTGAAGCCAGCTAACTTGAAGGACGATATTCATAATATTACGGCACTAAGGCGTCTCCAATGAAAATCCAAGGACATTGACGAATCCAATTTGGATCCATCATATTAGAGTCAACTCTGAGGTCGGGGGCGTAAGATCTGTCCCTTGCCAGCACAAGCTGACACGTTAGAATGTTTGTTAATGCAAATATTTTGACACCTATGTGCTATTATACCCATGCGTTATTAGGAATTATGAACGATCATTGACACCTCGCTTGCTTGCTTTAATTTTCTGGGCACTTTGGAATAGCAAAAGTAGGCAAAGAATATTCCCCTAGGAAATTTAGGAGGTGTAAGGAGTTTTAAAGATTAATAGAAAGCTCCAACTCCCTTGATCATCTCACCGTAGGAGGAATATAGGTGATGATGGCATAGCACAAAATATTGCCTTCTAAAAATTTCACGAAAATAAATGCTCCAGCCAAGTGACCAGAAATAGTTTGAAATTATCGAAACGTGGAAGAGCATGTGTGGAAGAAGAGGCCGAAGCAGAGGAAGACAGGGCATTCTAAATAATCAAAATCAAGTATGAGATTGAGTGGAGAAGATGATCTGAACAGCAGAACACTATAGAGGAGGACATGGAAAATAACAAAAGAGAAGCAGAAACTTTGGCGTAGTACCTAACTCATGAGATGTACATATATATGTACCACGTATATGTTGGGTGGCGGCAGGAGAAAAAGTAAAAAGAATGGGGGACCCATGGGCTGTATAAAAATGTCCATAGGGTACAACGTTAATTCTAGCGTTAAGTTACATGACTTAACATGTCCAAATACATATCATTTTACTACTATTTCCCTAACGCCTCCCTTAATGTGATATTCAGACTCCTCATGGGGAACCAATGAAATCTTCAAACTTGGCTTTTCTAATAGTTTTTGTGAAAATATCTGCAATCTGATCTTGACCTGCAGTGGCTGAACACCAATTTCTGCATTTCTCAACTTTTTCTGCATTACAAAATGGTAGTGGTCTCAGCAATAGCGGTTTCTGCCATGAAAAACAGGATTGTTTTGCAATGGTATGCTGTATATATTATGGGGTGAAATGCAAATTAAGTTCCTGCTGTCATTGATCCCAATTTCTTCCGCGTTTTTGGAATCCATTTGGCAAGCAGTTCTACGTAAACACTAATGCTACGGCACATATTTCTGCTTCCAAGCAGATACTAATTACAACAGTGCTTTGTCTCTTACTTTTCAAGTTGCAAGCACCATTTCCAATTGAGAATTGCAACACTTTCATTAAGGGTCTTACAACGTGTCACACAGCAATACTGTAGTGCATGTATCCAACTTCACATCCAAGCTGACTATTTTGATTCACCCACGAAGACGAATAAATATTTCCCTTGATGTGTATCTCCAGCACTCTCTTGCTTGTAATCCAATGTGTTTGAGTAGGATTAGCCAAAAATCACCACTCCAATACTCTACTACATAAATGATATATCAAGGTCTGGTCACAGTGAGATAGTTCAAGCTCCTACTAATGACTTGCAGAGTGTTGCATCAAAATGATTTTTTGCACTTTCTGCTGAGCAGAAAGTTTTACGGCCCTTCCAGCCTCCATTGGCTACCAGAAGCTGGTTTAGCAGTCTCCATGTGTAGATTTCCTTAGTAGATCACCAACATACTTTTTTCTGACAAATAAAAATTCCATTGGCAGCCTTCTTTCTTTACTTTAATGCCAAAAGGTATAACTCTCCAAGATTTGTCATGTCAAAAACTCTCCAAATTGTTTTATCCGTAGCAGATCAACATGAGAGAACTGCGTGACGTAGGATCGTCGACCGTATACTCGGTCGAAAGTAATATAAATACCATGCTCCATACTTAATATACTCAAACTAGAATCTGCATACGAGGTTTTCAAACTTGAGAAGTAGCTATCAGGATTTGGAATACCAAGCCAGGGAATGGCTGTTTGGCCTGCCAATGCTTTATTTAAGTTTGCAAACAAGATAAATTGCAACCGTGCTTGTATCAATTCAGGTTGCTCCAAATAAGGGCCAACTCCTTGAGCTCTCACGTTCAAAAGCGCTTTTCACATCAAGTTAGTACAGCTTTAGCCAAATTGAGCACAAAATATGGATAACCTTTGTTTCATTTTGGCTACGAGAACGCGTGTACGGCCAAGCTCGCTACACTTTATAACTTTGAGCCGAAACTAGCACGCACCAGCCTGGCTGCGCTGAACGTTATCACATTATACTTTGCTTCCCGCTAGACCCCATTTGCATCCAATGACATTTTCTATCCAACTGGCAACTTGTTCCCATGTATTGACTAACTAATTATGGTTTTATATATATACATTACAAAATTATTCCATTCCTTAGAATGCCTATCTTCAAATGAAATGGGTTCATAAATATTGGCAAAATTGCATTGATGAGCTTATGCACTTACGGACTCGTATTGCCTTAGCTTCTAGTTTGTAAATGGTCTTTTAAGCCCAAGATTTCCACATGAGTAGTAGGGGCTGATTTTGCATTCAAGCTGTGGGATTGCATCAGATTTTGTTGTTGGTTTTCACCAACATCTTCTTTTCTTTACTTCCTTACCAGCTCTTCACTTTCATAGGTAAGCACTTTGCTCCGGGCCCCAGGGAAATATCCTTGTGGTTGAATTGAGGCGTGACGATATTTTGATCCGTACTTCGTATTTAACTGCCATTTAAGTGGAAATTCTAAAATGGCTATCCTCTTGCTCTTAGTCAGTGACTGATATTGGACCTGCAGCGTTCTTTCATCAAGCGTCCGCGTCACAGCGAGACAATTATTTTCTGCTTTGGGATCACGAAAATCTGCTAAAAGCCTTAGCCCCTCAAACTGGCCAGCATTGTACAAGCTCTTGCTTTGTCGCCGAATTTCTTCCTGCATCACTCCGCCCTGGGCATACGCGCCAGTTTTACATCCCAAATACACGCAAATGATTCACACCTGGCTTTCTTTTGTAAATAAACCTCATGTGGAGTCTTCCCATCTAAAATTCTTGTCCCGTCTATTCAGCAAATACACTGCAGTGAGCACTGTATTCAACCCAAAAGCGATCGGAAATATATTTCCATTTGAGCCATTAGGCAATTTGCCATTCGCCAAATTGTCCTAAACTAACACTCTACAACTCCGTTTTGTTGTGGAGGAAAGCGGTTATCAATTGCGCGCAGTCCCATTGTCTTTACATAAAAAATTGTTCAAACTTTGTGGACAAAATTCTCACCTCCGTATCAGTGCATTGAGTATTTTTCTGCCTGTTTCCGGATTCCCGCTTCTTCCTTGAAGGCTTTGAAATGATAAAAGGCCTCTGATTTTGTTTTCAAGAAAATAAGGCCATTCTTCTTGAGTGGCGGCTCACTAACAAGAAGAAATATAAGGATCCCACCAATGGATTTTGTTGGCACTCTAAAGCCACTTAAAGGTCAGCATGCACTAATTCCAATGGTTTTCGCTCTATATTCAGATTCTTGAGGAAATGGGCCTATGCTGTTTCCCAGAGCACAAGGCTCCTGTGTCTGTTTTCATCATGTATTTGAAATTAGAAGCCATGCACATTTCTTGCCCTTGCTGGGACGATATAACTTCCATAACTGATATAGCCGCGCGCACAGCTGTACACGTCTGATTGGCGCATACTACCCATGCTACGATATTGGCCTGATTTTGGGCGGACAATCTCATTTTATATAAATTGCCTTCTCAACTGGCACCGCGACGTCACCTTCATCTTTCTTATCATCTTTAGCAGATTCTTCCTTACGGCAGAAGAAATTATTGCTTCACATCTTCATCAAGAAAACCTTGAGAGCCATGATAATGCAAAGCAACAGAAAGCAGATTTCTCTTTGAATCTGGGTACAAGTTTGACATTTTTGAAATGTCACAATAGTCTCCTTCTCCTTTCACTCTTAAAACATTCCTTCTATTGCTGGCGAGGAATCATCCTAAAAGTTTTTATCTCCATCATACTTTGCTGAATTTTGAGAAAAGGATTTATCACCTGTTACATGAGTTAGGCATTACTATCCAAACAAGCAATGCACCTATGGGACTTTGTACTCTTTACATGATCGACTTCATCTGTGAACATTGCAAAATCTTGTACGGCCGTGGGGGTTTTACTCCTTTGAGCTTGATGGCGACGCTTCTTCAAAGGTATCGACTCCTTTTCAAGTTTGTTTTCAATATACTCTTCTTTAGAGAACTGATGTTCACCATATAGCCATCTAACAATAGCATTTGATATTTTTTGTTGGGTAGCGAACTCCAGCGTTCGCCCTCTCCTCACACCTCTATTTTATGCGCCCCACTTTCATGGCCTCTTCACCGTTGAGGTTCTCCTCGTTAGGGATTTACTCCTGCGATTGAGAATGATGTGTTTGAGGTATTTTGAGGGTACTTCTTCTTGGTGTTGGGTAAGATTTCACCGACCCCTGCTCCCGCCTAGCTTCTTGATTGAGAAACAATTCCTTCTTGATTGGCTGAAATTAACCTGCTCCATTTGTTTCCCAAGATTTGTGATCTCAAAACTTTCTGCTGTAGGGCTGCTGCAAACTCTTGAGAAGCTAAACTCACTCTCCGTGCTTGAAAAGCATCAAAGGAAGTGCTCATATTCAGGTGCTCCTTGATATATGGCATTTAGGAGCTCCTCTTCAACTTCAACTCAATAGAAGCCAATTGTGCAGCGATTTCTGTAGATCGCCGCGAAAGTAAGTCATACATCTTCACATTCTCTTAACTTTAGACATTTCCGGCTGGATTCCCTTAACATGGCTACTTCCTTATATGATTCTTTATACTGCTATATTTATTTGAAATCTCGCCCAGCTTCACTAGCACTTTTCACTCCAGAAGTATATTGCCTTTGCATGGAATCATCCGCTGCAAATTTGATGGTAGCAAGAGTACTTTTTGTTCAACTCCTCCCATTTGTCATCTTCATTTTACATTAGCTACCAGCTACTACATCTAAACTCCGGCAAGATCAAGTGCCAAAGTCATCTTCTCCTTCCAAAATAGAGTAGTTCTTACCTTTAAGCAAGAACTTCTCATTCATAATTTCTTTCAGGCTGTCCATTGTAGCACAAGCCTCTTTCTAGTAAAGCCACAAATCTGCAAACCTATATCTTCTAACATGCAGAGGCAGTATGCGAAGCTGCTTAAAGTCTTGGATCTTCACTCCAGGGGCTGCTTTTGGCTTGGTTGCAGCTGCTTGCAACTCTCATAACAGAGATGCTTAAGAATGCTTCTCTCTAGGCTCAAACCTGTGAGTTTAGGGTTAAAATCTGCTCTGTTTCACAAGGCAGAGAAAATCCCAGCTATCCAAAAATGCTTCCTCATACACACAGGTGGAAACTTAGGATGGAACACGGCTCTGATGCCAAATGTTGAGTGGAGAGATGATCACAGGTGGCAGGCACTATAGAAGAGGGACAGCAAATAACAAGGAGAAGCAAAAACTTGTGTATTACCCTAACTCATAGAGATGTACATATATATATGTGCGTCTCATGTTAGGTGTCGTCGAGGAAAAAAGGTAAAGAATGGGGACCCATACGGGCTAATATAAAAATCATCATAGGGTACAGCGTCAAGATTACAACGTTAAGTTACATGACTTAACATGTCCAAATACATATCACATTATACTATTCTAACAATAATATGGATCCACATACTCTTCATTGTCACAATAGATGTCAGCTATTTTCCTGTCTGAGCTTAATTACCTTGGTGGGAATAATGAGGTTTGATCAGACATACAATCAAAAACAAATGATAAGTCTTTTATCCTTGACACTGGCACTAGATATCCCATCACGTGAAATCGAACGCATTTGTTATAATAGGCGGCGGCTCATGCACAAAACATAACGTTGAAGCAGATGCGAAGAGTTGGAGAGTGGGTGATGTAAAACTTTCCATTCCAAATGGTGAATTGAGAAAGTTCCTGAAGGTACTGTATTCCCACACTGGAAGAAAAATCTGCTGTCAGTTGCTTCCTTCACTGATAGAGGCCTTCATTGCCACATTTGAAGAAATATCTGCTGTCAATTCTATTAGAGACCCCGAAGTTATTGGAAGAGCCAAAAAGGGAGGAAGATTTAATTCTGTGGTGCTCCATATGTGCCATCTCCTCTTCTCCACTTACAAATAGTAAAAGGGTTCTGCAGCACTTGGGCAAGACAAGCCGATCTAATGTCCAGAGTTTGGAGGCCTAGTCCAGCTAGTATTAATCTGGAGTTATTTAGAATCAGATTAAACACAAATTTATAATATGAACACAATGTTACAAGCTCGACTTAGGGCGTGTATGTATGAGCCTTACTTGATTGCGTTCTCACCAGGGGTACATATCAATGCATTTTCATATTTAGAATGTCGGCATACCGGAAATCTGCTGGCAAACAAAAAATTAATAAACCCTGCAGTCCAGATGAACGGGGTGGCGGTGGTACGTGGACGTAGCGGGACGTCGATATCACACATCTTACCAGAAGGCCGCATGTCCACATGATAATCAAATCCTAGACCACCTCGATAGATGATGCGCCGTATTAAACTTTAGGATAAAAGGCTGGCCACACAGCATGCAAACAAACATTGTTAATTCATCACGAGCGCAATAGAGGTATATCTTATCAAAGGGCATGACATATGTTTGCAATCCAAGCAAACAAACTGGATATATTGGGGTCACTTGATGTTCATTGTACATAGCATGTTTAAGAACATTAATATAAATTTGTTATCTAACAAGCTGGGGCTTACATCTTCTGCTATGGTAATGATGTCAGGTTTTAGCTCATGCAACATTTCGTTTGCGAGAATCAAGTAAATAAATTAAATTATATTAAACATACTGGTTTTGACGCACTGGGCCAGCGCGCAATAAATATCAGTAGTGAATAGATATCAACTTAATTGGTAGTAGTAAAGGTATAACTTCTGTTTGTTTAACGAAAAAGACAATAAAAGAGCTTAGAAAAGCTTATCTATGCGCCTCCTTGACGGCAAAAACTAACAATAGTTACAGCATACATGTGCTGACGCTGAAACATACTATTTTACGCAGAGATTTGGTTTATAGTTTACCATGTATTTACGTTCATGTATGTCCCTAGCTGACTAGGTTAGGATATAGTTAGCATGTTAAGATAATCACGTGCTGTGCTCTGCACATCCCATATGTATTATATACTTGTAACAAAAAAGAAACATCCCAAATCCATCATGGTTCTGTTTTTCTGGGTTTCGCTCACGGCTCTATTCTCTCTTGTTTCCTTTGCTGTTGGTTTTAGCTTAGATGTAGGTTTAAGTCATGGTATTTGTGGCTAAATCAACCACTGAAAATTGTCACGTCAGGGTGAATTCAGAGTTGTTGGCTGGCACACCACCCGCCCGAAATTGAGCGTCTTCAACCAAATTTACAAAATGAACGTGCACATGCTTTGTATAGCTTTCAAATAGTATATTTTGACCAAACTACAATGTTGGTGGGCTGATTTCTGTGACATACCATCGTCTGCAGTAATTCCTGGTTTCTTTTTGTATTGTGCATCTAAAGACTCGCTTCGCTCTCCTCTCGGTACTCTTTGGTAGAAGTTAATAGGCGATCAAGTTGATTCTGCAAAATTTAACAATCAAATGCTAACTTGGCGAAGAGAATAAGTGGTAATAATTGGTTGATGTGTTTGAAGGCTATCTCTCATTCATAGTTTGGATGGACTTGTTCATAGCTCTCTTGATATAAAAAAAGGATGTTGATTTTTCGTCAAAAGAAATAAAGAAGCTTGAGGCCTCTTAGAAAGTTCTTGCATCACCAAGTTCAGGTAGCATATCTATAGGGTTATGCATTGTTGTCGAAGAATTCGGAATCCGGCTAGATTACGGTGCCCCATGCTGAATATACACTAGAGCCTTTTCTTGAGAGATGAGTTGCACTTTTTTGCGCGAGACATTGTCTGGATATACTTGATATTGATATTTTTTAGGCCAAAGAGGTTAAAACCAAATTGGATGATATGAAACCTTAATCTGAGATGGTGAGTAATTTCTGCGGTAACACATGTCTTCACAGGCTAGCAGCTTTTATTCTTTATTCTTGCATTGGGGTGCAAGAGACAATGAGCCAGATGAACTAAAGAAGAACGCTGTCGCTACTGCAGACTGAATTGGAGTTGAAAAGTGGTCAGATCAGAGCGCTTTCTTTTCAAAAGAAACATAATTCTAAGCTTTTTACTGACAAGTTCTCTCGGGAAATACGTGCTCTGAATCTTTGCGGTAGTAATTCTGGTAGGCGGGGTAGAAGGTTCCGCGCGGATATCCAATGCAGGTATTGTGTGAGAAAGGGCATTGGATTGTGGAAACGCACTGGCGTGTAAAGAAAGAGCCAAAGCTGCTGCATCAGGTAAGATCAGCCGACACATGATTGTGAGCAATCTAATTTTGTGTCTGCTGAATTTATACTAGAAAATGCTGGTATTGAATGCTTAATCAAAGCTTCTGAGATGCCTTTGGACAGATCTGATAGTGATCCGTAATACCTATGGCGTCCGGTGCCACTTCACACATGGCGGGAAAAGAAGTACTTTCAAACTACAGCAACGGTGTTGGGTAAGTCAGTTTGCGCGACGGTACGCTATCCGATTCAAGGAAAGTACGTACATTTTTCAAGCCAGGAAAGTGGCATAAAGTATATAAAGTATGTTAAGTATGTTAAAGATGTTATTTACATTCCTGGGCTTAAAGAAAATCCGTTGTCTGTTTCTAAGGTTGATAAAAGTGGCTTGTATGCTCTATTTGGACAAGGAGAAGTTATACTTACTCCGACGCATCCTGTCGTTTCCGACTCAAATTGTTGCTCGCAGCATTCTCCAAAATGGTTTGTATAAGTTTTGTGCTTCTGTCGTAGAGCAAAAAGGCTTGATTGCTGCTGCTGTTAGCATGTCTTCGAATGAGCTATAGCAGGCTTGTTTTGGTCATTTGAGTTGCCAATCTCTTTGTGTGATGCATGGCAAAGAGATGGTTGTTGGGCTGCCTGCTGTACATGCCATAAACTGCGATGTGCTGGTTGCAATCTTGGAAAGCAAGTAGCTGCACCTTTTCCCAAGGAAGCCATGAAGAAAACAAATGACATCTTGCAGCTGGTGCATAGTGATGTGTGCGAAATCAGAGTCCCTTCTTTGAGTGGAGCACTCTACTTTTGTACTTATTGATGATCGCTCTAGGATGACGCTCTAGGATGACTTGGGCGTACCCTTTGCATTAAAAATCTGGTATACTCTCTAAGTTTAAGGAGTTCATGTTTATGGTTGAAAATAAACAGGGAAGCTGATTAAGGAATTCAGGTCTTCGAGATTCTGGCATTTTTCGCAAGTTGAGTGCTCCATATTGTTGGCCACAAAATGCTATAGTTGAACGCAAGAATCTCGCTCTCATGAATTTGGCAAGAAGCATTGCTTATAAACACTTGCCGTTGAGCTGCCCATTCCTGAACCACAGCAGGAGGCAATAGTTCGGTGTTTCCCTTTAGCAGTCTGCGAGGGAATTGCCGGAGTTACAGCCTGGCCAGGCTACTCGAGGAGGTAGGCTTCTTCTAAAGTTACGTAGCTATATACTTATGACGAGATGTATCAGCTGAAGTTAGATCCATATTAATCATGTTGGCGATGAAGAACCACTGCTTGGGTTGCAGCAATGGAAGGCAATTACACTTCGTACATAACCAAGGTACATGGGAATTGGTTCCTAAACCAACAGGGAAAAATATGATGGAGCTAAATGAATTATTCAAAACAAAAGTACCATGATGATGGTACTCTTTCTAAGCACAAAGCGAGGCTGGTTGCAAAAGGGTTCTGATCAAAAAATAAGGGTTTGATTATCATGATGTGTTTGCTCCAGGTACGTAAGTTGAGCACGCCAAGCAGTATTAGCTTTAAACGCGCAAAAGGCTGGCCTCCTCTATCAGGCCGGTTTCAAAATCCTACGCCTTTTTGGATGGAGATCTAGAAGAACTTTACATGTTTCCAACCACGGGCTTTAGAGATAAGAGCATCAACTGCGTGTGCAAATTGAAGAAAGAGCACATATGGCCTCTGACTTAAACTCCATGCTGGGGTCGAAAATCAATGCATTTCCTCTTACATCTTGGTTACCAGAGATCACGGTAGACCCGACGCACCATGTCGCGATTCTCAAGTTAGTATGCTCCCTTCTCTATGTTGATGACACGATTATGACAGGGATGCAGATCCTATTATTTCTCCGCACTAAGAAAGCACTAAGAGAAACTTTTACAGGGAAGTAACAGATTTGGGCCTAATGCATTATTGTTTGGGAATGGAGGGTGGCAAGGTGCTCAAAGCATTCATCTCACTAAGCAGAAGTACACACTGAACTTCTTAAAGTTTCATATGGCGGTGCGAAGCATCATCCCTCCGCGTTTGAGGTAGGGTTGCGCTCCAACTCTGGGCTCCCAACCATCAGGATGGCGGGATACCCACTCTTCCCTGAACAGCTGGTGGGGCTTTAGCATCTTACCAACACTACTATGCAGGCCGGTTTGAGCATATGCTGTTGCAGTCCTTACTAGGTTTTATGCATCATCCTAAGTACACGACTTAGCTAGCGAGTTCTCCATTACCTCAAAAGGTACTCAAAGTGAAGAGTCCTATATGCAAAAGTTGATCATCCTACTCTTGGATTCTCAGATTCACGATATAGCATCTACAGATCACTTGAGAAAGAAAAATGCGTGGCAGGATTCGTTTCCTTTCTTGGAGGCAATCTATTAGTTTGGGGATCTAAAGCAAGAACAAACAGTAAGTACTACTGGGGTAGACTACAGAAAACTGTTACAAGCAATTTTAAGAGATGTGGCTGGTTGGACATAGCGAAGATTTGAGCTGCATACACTCAAACCTGCAACCATTTCTTTAGCCGATAACAGTGGAGGCCATTAACTCGCGAGGCAGTTTTAAAATGGCAATAAGGGCATGTGGTTATGGAACACCTCAAAAATGAATATCTCTTGCTGTCTTATAACCACCAGGCATCAAGGTGCTGATGGGCTTTGCAAACCTCTTGGAGGACATGAATTCGTCGGATCAAGCAGCTCTTGCATGTTCTGCCTATGCTCATTCTCGGGGGATATGTGGCTGCTTTTCTCTAAGCCTCCTCCCTGGGAGTTTTGTTTATTCTCTGTTTCTGTTTTTCAGTTCAGTCCTGCTAGTCATCAGGGGATGTTTAGCAAGGGCCCATGTCGTATCACTATTCATAGATGACAGGCATGCCACCTAGGTGTTACTGACATGGCTCTTTCTATAAAAGCCATGAGTACGCTTCATTGCATTTTTCATTCAGAGTTCTCCACTTTCAGGCCTTCAGATGAGTCTATCTCATTTTCTATCCTTGCGAGTCTTCATCCTATTTCGCCATTTCAGTCATATCTTCAGAGTTCAAGCACTCAATTATTCCAGAAGTTCACTCATCTTCCATGGAGGCGTTGGTGATACACTAAATATGTATGCCTTACAAAAGGGTTTAATAGAGAATATAAAACATATCTCTGAGTCACACACACAAACTAAAGGCCAAGATTAAAATCTCTTTTTAATCAGTTGCAACAACAACATGATGCGGGGTGAGAATAAGAGACATGACCAAGTTCAAGAAGCACTCCAATTATTCAAGGTTCACTCATCTTCTAGTAAAAGTTAATCCAGCTTCTAATTTATTTATCTTCTTCTTCCAATCATGTTTTTCTTCACAAGTTTCGCTTTCTTTGCAGCATTTGTGGAAAGAAAAGGACATATAAGAAGGGTACGAACAATTTCGCAAGAATTGCTCAATATCTTGAAATTAATATCGAAGCACAATCATCTCCTTCACACAAGTGTCACAGGTTGATAAAGCCCGGCGGTTTCGTAAGCCAAATTCTGACAGCAGGTGGTTCCAGCCAATACGGCGGCATTGGTTTCAACAATCGTTTATTCCAGCTAAACAAGAACTATCTAAGCGTTCTCATCTTTCTGTGAAGACATGAAGCTGAGTTCTCCAATATTGCACACCGTTACCTGAAGGCGAGGCCGTTTGCCCAGGTTACGTGCTACTAAGCATTTGGCAGGAAAATCACATATTTTTAAGAGATGTCTTACACCTCCCTTGAGAACACAGTGGTTAAAATGGCAGATGGTATCTTGCAAAATCTCTAGCAAAGGCGCTCTCACTTTGAAACAGATCAGTGCCTCCCATTGAACATGAGAAGATGTTATTTTGGGTACTGTACCACTTGTGCTCTTTTGCAAAAGTGTTTCTGAATTTGATAGAAAAGGCCGGATACTCGGTCTTGTTCTCTGAATAATTGAAGTTCAAATTACACAAAAGAATCACTCTTCAATATGTGGATCTGCAAAAATTAAATCCGGATTTACTTGCGAAGCGGACTCAATAAGGATAGTCTTTATATTCTTTACTACTAACTCCCAATTCTTCTCCATCTTCTCTATCAGAATCTTTGCTTTTAACTGGCTGCAATTTAAGAAGAACCGTTGAATCATTGTGGCATAACATTAGTAGAGATGGGATAGATATGATTTTACTCCTTTTATCAACTGGTAGAGATTGTGGAGTCAAGCATCATGTAATTATAAGCTTTTAGAAGGCGAAATCAAGCAGGGAAGTTTCAGGACTACCGTTTATCGACGGTCTTGAATCATATCCTCCCGGCATGCGCCCCAAAAGGCTTTGCCCTACCACGGATACAGCATCGGCTCGAGGTGGAGGACAGAGGTACGCGCCGGGGACTCCGCCAGCTGAAACCAGGTCAGTATGCGTGGAAGGGCTGGAGCTTCCAAGTATATTGGCATGTACTCAGCGAAGAACTGCACCACGGCCTGGCCGGGTTCACTCATTGCGAGCAATCGGGTAGCCATTGCGGCCGTTAAGCTGCCAGACTGCGCCACCTGCGGTAACACTGATGGACATGGGCCTTCCCACTACAGCTGGGTTGTGTTCACCTCAGCATGAAGCACTGCTGGCAGCAAGTGGCACAGGAAGTTAGTTTGTTTCCCTCAATTTGCACAGGCTCTTATTCCGCCAAGGCGGGGCAGCAGTCCCTACATAAGGTGCCAATTCTTAATAAGAAGGGTAGCGGACTTGCTTGGAGCCTGCAGGAAGGCATTTACAAACACTGCCTACTAATGGTTTGAATTCAAAGGCTTTCTTAGCTAAAGTAAAAATACACCTGTACGTGCAAATGTAGCCAAACATTTCACCCACAAAACGTTAGTTGCTCCATACCATGTGCTGCCATAATATACCACCAATTTTTACTATAGGAATTTGTAGTGCAGCCATAATCCTTAAGCAATCGGCGGCGGCTTTTGCATGCTTTCCCATTTTCACAGGTCTGTTTAAGCACGTTATTTGGCAGGGTCATTATCAGGATTGGATTCCATGTCAATATATGTTTCACTTGATGGGGTATGTGGAACATACGCTTCCGCCTCAGGTTTTGCTTCCAGGTGCATCATAAATTAAGGGACTGCTAAACTTTCTGGATTTGGTTGTCCTGCTTGCAGACTTGGTAAGCAAGTTCAAGCTTTTATCCTTTGCAAAACCGAACATAGGAGCTATAAACTTTTGGAAGCTTGTTTAATTAGGACATATGTTATATACTGTTGCATCGGTAGCAGGCAACAGGTACTTCTTAGTGCTCATTGATGATTTCAGTAGAGTTTACCTAGGCATACGCTTGAAGAAACTTAGGTCCAGCATTTTCAGTTCAACTTTTCATGCCGGAAGTTGAAAAAGTTGCTGTACCATCAAAGGCCGATCCGTACAGATAATGCTGGAGGTTCTCTCAGATCAGTTTCAACAGGATTTTTCTTGTCATAGGGCATTCATAGACAATTGCTTGGTTCCTTATGTTCATCCGCAGAATGGTGTGGCAGAGGCGAAATGTCATTATAACATGGATCTTGCAGGAGTATGATTAAGCACGACAGTTGTCACCTAGTTTTTGGGCAGTATAATCAAAACAGCAGTCTATATTAAATCCCAATAAACACAAAATCTTACGAACCTCAAAGACTCCGTTTGAAGCTATCTGGAGTTCGACCAGATGTCTCATTTCAGAACTTTTTAGGGTAATACTTGCCTATACGACCTTACCCATGAAGATTTAAACAAAATTTAAGCTAAACTGATCGATCAGTCAAGTAGATTTTTCGTGAACCATCTATAATACTCGAAGACGCCGGAGATGCTGCGGGGAATCGGTTACCGGCAAGGGGTTTCAACTAAATTATTGCAATTTATAGAAGAGACCCGTTTATTCTTCTGTTTTTATGGAGCCACCTAATTCGAGTATGACAAATGTCTTCAAGATTTATTAGATGTTAGATGTTGCTGCGCACCTCTGCTAGAATTGATCCTAAGCCTATTATTACTCCTCCAGTATGTTCCTCCGCTGCGCTGAATTTGAGATTCGTAGCAGGTTCCATTGATTCTTTGTACTCTATCCACTTGATCCGCTTTTACCTTTTGTACAGCGGCTCTTTGCTCTTCACTTGAGCCTTTACCTTCTTCCGCTACCTCTTAAAGTTTCACGATTCTCCTTATCCGTTAGTCATATGCCTCTTTTGATCCAATTGATTACCTTCAGCCTGCTATGTCTCCATCAGAAACTCTCAGCATGCGATTCCACTTCAAAATCAAAACACAGGTTGCGCGCTTTTCACCAACCAGCCCAAGGAGATCAAAAAGACTAGCTGGTATACACTTGAGGGTTTCATGTAACTTTGCACTAGCAATACGCAGTTCTTATCATATTGATCCTCTCCGCGCCGCTCCAAGCAGCCAAGCATCCTCATTGGGCACAAGCAGCTGCAAAGAGCGAAAGTGATATATTGCACAAACAGCAAGCATGAAGTCCCAGTTCTGAAGCCTTTGAATACTAATATTGTTTGGGCGCCAAGGTGGATTTACAAGACAAAATTTCCTTTCGGATGGTACGTTATCCAAATATAAGAGCACGGCTCGTGCTAGGCTTTACTCAACTTAGGAGGTTTCTGATTATAATGAGGTGGTACTTCCCCTATTTGTAGGTTGAATTCTATACGTGCAGTCTTGGCCTTGGCGGCATCAAAAGCGTGGTCTGTCTATCAGCTAGATTTTAAATCAGCTTTTCTTAATGGAGATCTGAAGAATATTTACATGGAACAACCACCTGGTTTTTGAAGATCCGTGGGTTCCTGATTATCTTTGCAAGCTAAAAGAGTGCATATGGGCTCAAGCAGGCTCCTGAATCTGTTGGCATCCCGCAAGATCCAAGTCTTGGTTATCAAGATCGAGGCTGACTATAATGTTTACTATCAGCTTAAGGGCTCAAATTTCCATTATACTTCTATGTTGATGATATGGTACTCACAGGAGATGCTACTGATTTGATTTCTAGCACCAAGGATTCCCACAAAGATGCAATTTTGGGAACACAGACTTGAGGTTGCATACATTATATTTGGGTTTACAAGTTTGGCTGCTCCTTGGCATTTTCTCTTAACATAAATATTAATGAGGTATTACACAGGTTTCATATAGCAGATTGTAAGCCCTCAGTTATACCTCATGATTCAGGTAGAAGAACGGCTCTTAATTCAGCGCTGAGAGCTGATGCTGCAGGCAACTAGTTGGAGCTCTTCTTTTTGTTACTGTACCAGTCCTGATATGATCTACATTGTAGGGTTTCTTACCGCGTTTCATACATCATCCTAAGTCCTCTCACTGGCATCACAGCTAAGAAGGTTCTTTACACATGGGAACTGCTACAGAAGGTGTCTCATTACACTTGTCTCACCGGATAATGTAAAAGCTTCTTATCTATGCAATTTATGATCATGCCACAAGCGTGTCGAGAAAATAGAAGATCTCGCTGGTGTTTGCATATTTCGCTTCTTTGCTGTAGTAGTAATCCAGTTACATGGGGATCAAAAAAGAAACCAGCGGCACGATTTCAGTACCACTGACGAACTTAAACGTACTACAGCAGTGCAGAAATGCGCTTTGGTTTTGTTCATTTATATGAAGATTTAGGGGCCAAGATACACCAGCCTCTATCTCTGTTAGGCAAATATGATTTTAATTTCTCATATAAAGATATAAATGGCATCATCTGACTAAACATCTAGATATCAAAGAGTAATGTTTCATTACTTAAAGCAGCGATGCTGGAATTATCTCTCTTTCACATTGTTCTTCACAAGGACAGGTAGCAGATGGAGTTGACAAAAGCCTCTTGTAGGCAAGCATTTTTTAGTACTTTGTAAAACAAAATGTTTCACATTGTTTTCTTTAACTATTTTCTTTCTCCAGCGGTGTACACATCATCAGGAGGGTGTTAGACTCAGGATGGCGTCCACACTGCTGGCGATGTCATTACGCCGCTGACATGGCTGCGTTTGTTGCTGACATGGCAGTCACATATAAGCTATAGTCATGCCTGTCTTTCTTTAGTTCAGTTTCCAGATTCCCTTTTTGTAACGATCCGTTTTAGCCAATCTATTATAGTCTTCAGTGATCAGCCATGATGCAAAATTTTGGAGGATGGCTTTCACAATGCTTTTAAGGATGATGTTTAAGCGCCATTTTATATTCATTCTTTCCTTGATGTTGTGATATAGATACAGTGCGCTGCTTCAGTTGCTGCTGTGCAAATAGCCCTTGTGATCATACTGGCGATGGAAATTTAAAGAAAATGATCCATATTATCTTGCTGCTTTTGTCTGATATTACGACAATCCAACTTATGGTTCTGGGGCTGCTCCAGCCCCGTCTCTTGCTGAAATCATGATGATGGTGTGCCTCTTAGGGGATCTGAGCGGCTTAAAGCCTTAGCTGATGCACAACCAAGTGTTACAAACACTTGTACTTTTGCTTTGATGGCAAAGATCTATGAAGATCATACCACCTGTTTTCTGAAGCCCTTACCAATCAGGAAGTGTACGTGGCTCTTGATGAAACACATTTATGAATATAATATATTAAGAATGGGAGACTTGATCTAAGTTCCCCTTCTTAAAAAAAAGCCATTGGACAAACTGGATACTCTAAAAAAGACCCAGTAGCAGAACACTTTGGTTTGGGACGCAGGACACCGGTAAATCACGCATGTAAATTATCACATCTAGAGGGTCAAAACCTCAATGTCTAGAGCGTTTTTTACTTGTTAGTTGGAGCGATAATTTATGGAGTTATCAGTAGTATAATTGGGAGTCTAGGTTCGGAGTCTCGGGGAGGCGTTCCAATTGGTAAGTGCCTCATGAGCAGCATGAGCGCGCTAATCTCGCAGCTACATATGCTTTCAGTGAGCATTCGAAGAGGGAGGAATTGATATGGTTTTGGGGGCCATAAGGACCCACTCCCAGGTAATCTTTGGGCAGGGGCACCTAATTATCACATCTAGAGGGTCAATTAAAATAGACGCTTTTGCCCAGTTGGTTGGTTGGGGCACGATAGTTAAGGTGTCATATCACACTCAGTAAACATAAGGCGGAGTTGTTTAAAGGATTACGCTCCAGCATTTGTTTGAGAATATTTCTCGCCTACAAGGGGATATGGTTATGCTTTAAAGTGAGGATACACATTTCTAATCGTAATATTCTACCGGGTGTTAATGCATTAGAGATGTAGAGATTATCTAAAAGACAATGATATCTGCCTCTATGTAGTAGGTTGGGCGAGTAAAAAATAAAATGTTCTAACCACGACTCAGCCATATTTAAGTCGCACATGACATTTCCAGATCTTACACTAATATTTTTCCACTACAACACTCAATCTCCCAGCTTTAGAATGGCGCTCCTAAACTGCACGCGGTATCTCACACACTTTGTACGGCGAATCAATATCCCAAATATCCAGGCCTTATGATGAAACCATCTGCTGATATGGCTGGCGGGGTATTCCCTGTAATTCCTTTTGTAGGCAGATCCTTTGGCCAGGTTACCCATGCTGTTTGAAACACTTGAGGCATTCTAAATCATGGCCTGTAAGCTGATAACTTCTTCCTGAGTAAAATCCAGAATATCATCCATGCCTCGTACATTGAAAAGGTAGGATGGCTGCCGAGGGCTCCTCCAAACCAGTATACCTCGCCGAGGCCAATCGGGGGCAACACACGCAACCCAGGGAATTCTTTTTTAGAAATTAACGACCTTGTGATTGTCCAAAGCGATTGTAACTTGTATAGCGAAGCAAGTCACTTTGTTTGAAGGCATTTCAGAAAGCGAGGTTTCACATTAAATTCAGCAGCGTATATCATGCGGATACAGAATCTTTACTTCTAATCATTCTAGAAAGAAGAACATTTGGGGCCTCTCTGAATTGACAGCCATCAGTTAAGTAGATCAACTACCATGACATGCACCGTATAAAGCTGCCACGGCTTCACCAACATGTCAGAGGCAGGAAGGCTTTCTTATCTTAAATGGCGCACACAACAAGCACCTGGTAGCACAGTATTTATCATAAAAGATAAGATTCTTATCTTAAGCACACGCTATTCTTCTTCCCACGCCGGACCAGATTTTTATTGCTTTAAAACCAAAGGTACATCTCTTTGCATGAATTTGTGTTATGCGATTTCAGGTCATTTTGCTTGCTAAAACCAAAAGGTACAATATAATTTGGCATTTGTACATTGATGATTTTGCCACGAGATTTCCATGATCTTAACATGATACTATTGAATAATTACCCGCCGGCTTATTAAAATTTATATGACAGACTTTACATTTTGCTCATTTACTTTTGGAAGATTTGAAATTTGGCGGACTGATGGCAGGCATCACTTTGACCAAGGTAAGTAGGTGCAGGTTATCTCACAAAATTCATATGACCCAGATTGCAGATTTACCATGAAACAGCCAATGGAGCCCTGGTTGAGAGTTATGCCTATGATGAGTCTCTCAGGTAGATGCTGCCGCCATGGCTACTTGTTGGCGGTCTGGTTACTGCTTACAGTCTCTTTTGCAGTATTCGGCGCATGAAGCTGGCGCGGCACTGTCCAAAAGCAGAGCCATTGGCAAAAACTGTAAAAAGAGTGCTTTGCCTATTTAAAGTACTGTTAATAGAGGGCCTCTGCTATATCGTGATCCAGTACTTCTTTGCGCCAGTTTTGCAGATGCTGAGTCATTCTGGTTGTGCCATTACCGGCGCCTTTCCCCAATTATATTTTGGCACATCATTATGGCTCAGCAAAGTAAGTCTTCAGTCTCTCTTTCTAGCAGGAGACCAGTATAAAACTAGCCATTGCCCTTTCAGATCCGTTTGGTTAATATTAAACTTTTGCAGAATTAGCCTTTGACACCAGCACTATTCCACTTCATTACAGTAGCAAAGCTCTTTTGCAACTTGCTAATAATCCCATATGTTTCATACGCACGAGAGCATTGAAAACGCTATTATCATTACAAAGAAATACGCGGATGGTCGAGCTGATCTCTCCGTAATTCCAACCTGTGATCAATTGGCTAACCTCTTCACCAAGCCATTAAAAGGGCCTACATTTCAGAAATTCAAGACTCAACTTGGCATTCGAATGTTCACCTTAGAGGTTTACCACGATAAGCTGTAGCATTCTTCTTTTGTTCTCAGTTCATGAATTTGCTTAGGGGAGGATGACAGCAATAACCATGGTTTACAATTTACCATGTACTTACATTCATGCATGTCCCTAGCTGACTAGGTTAGGATATAGTTAGCATGTGGTAATGCATACTGTGCTCCGTCGTATGTGACAAGTTCTTCTATAGCACTAAAAGAAATAAAAATACATCTTTCATTTCCTGAGTTTCACTCCGTCTATTTCTCTTGTTCTTTGCTGTTGGGTTTTCGACTAAGATAGTTTGGAAATCACCTTAGAATTGAATTTCAGGGGTAATCTGTTGCCACAATGACTGGCGGAACCTATCACTGATGCCTGCAAATCCTTCCACATCACTAAAGGTGCTTCCTGCACTCCGGCAGCTTGACATTCAACCTGCCAATAGAAACTACAGACTTCTTGCTTGAGCATCAGAGTAATCTCGTTAGCCCAATACAAGTAATAATACCTGTTGTAGTTTTGGGTCAATAGCAGTTCATATTTCAGGACTTGAAAACGAAGTTTGCACGCGAAAGCACAAGTCGGCGAATTTTATTGAAATAAAGATTCATTTACCACCAAGAAACAACATTCACATACGGAACACATGGCATGCAACATGCTTTTTCAATCGTAAATGCATTTAAGTAACAGTTCATGGTAGATACACTGCCTCGGCAAAGTTTGAAATTTGATCCTGGCTGCATCATGATGATGAAATCATCCAAAATCCAACAGCGTGAAGAGTAGATTTGTGCGTGCAAATTGGGATCTCGCGGGATTTTGTCCTAAATCAGGCAGCAATAGATCACTGTTGGTACGGATTCCAGCACAGGAGCTTATTCAAGACCACACAAACTCTTCTTAATCTGCAAACAACCATGCTTGAGTGGCATATCATATTCATCTTTAGAACAAATTTTGTCATTGTTTTCCCATAATAAGACAAATCAAAAGGTCGCAAAGATTGTCCGCGGTAAATAAATTCAAAATTGGTCGGCGGCAGTCCTGCTTTACAAGTCTAAAACTGCTACGTACTGAACCTTTAAGCTACGGCTCTGTGGTAAATTTGACACCGGAACAAGCGCCTTAACTTTTCGAGAATGTATTGTTTTCACAATGGAACCTCAAGCTTCACTTGTTTTGACATCTGAAATGGGCAAAAGAGTCCCATTAGACACTCTCATGGTATCTGCACTCCATAAACCGAAATGACCCATATTTACTTTCAAAGGTGGCCGCCTTAAGTGCTTTTTAAGTATCCTACAATTTAACGGCTCAAGTAGTTTAGAAATTTAGAAGTATAATCAATCTTCGCCATTTATAAGTCACGTGGCGCTTCTGTTCCCAGTTATGCTAGATAATGAGCAGGTCTAAAACTCGGTATCTAGTTAAATTCTCTCTTCATACAGTCATCAGTCAAAGTCATAAAATAATCCAGTCCTCCAAACAAGCTGGCGGACATATCAGACTAAACGTTGAACCTAATCGGCAACATTAGCGGCGTAGTATAAAATTAGATGCTATATATCCTCGTACGCTTTTCGTGCATGATTGCGCTTGGTAAAATGCCTTTGCTGCAAATACAGCATTGGGCAACTAAATCAAAAGTTTAATAAATAAAATAGTTTGAACTACTACTGCAACGCACGGCTGTTGCGGTGGATCGATAAAAAGCAGGGTACGGATGGACTGCCTGAAGGCATTAAACCTTTAACCCTGCTTGGTGCCCAATAGGTCCTATTTACTGGGACGCCAGCTGTAGCCATGATGTATATATTTTGCTTAATTTGTAAAAGATAAAGTGTATTCAGGCAAGCTCGCCGGGAAAAGGATGTGCGTGACTGTTCCAATTTAATTTGTTTTTAATAAAGGTGAGAGCGCTGTATTTTCACCTAGATAAGAAGCATATTTTCACTCTTAGGGAATGGCTTTAAACTTCTTGCAAAACCATTATGAGTATACAGCATAGAGGTGACGGAGTGGAACTGGAACCCATCAATCTGGTACTCTTCCACCCACCTGGAACAAGCACGACTTCTTAGTGGTCCTAGAGCACGGCACGCCGCCGCATAATAATCTAGAGTACAGCGCACATCTTAAGGGTTTTGATGGGAGAAGAACTTCATAATCCTCTGCCATGAACATTAATTGTTGTTTAGGCTCTTTTCCTACAAATGCATCAACTTTATGTTAACAGCAGGGGATGTTTTCATCTTTGGCATGGAGAGGATAGTCACCACATTATTATTAAATAAATGGGTCTCCAGGCAACCATGTCTGGCAAAGTACTTGTATTTCCATTATGCAATAAATTATATCTGGCAGCGGCAGAAGGTAGACATAAAGCATCGCAGCGGTGCCATGGACATGGATGTGGACATGGACAAGGACAAGGAGGATGGCAGGAACAACAATGATGGTTCTTAGTATATACACCTTTCAGAATGAATGGTAACGAAACTTAATGCAATGGTGGCAGGAAGAATTCCAAATACATCCCATAAGTTTGCAATTATTCCCACTCATATTGGGTATGTACCTGAGTTGTGTTCACAAACATTATAGATTAGGATAAGATCTTTCCCACAAGATCACATCCATCTAAATTGGAGTTGAAATTTACAAGTTATGCTCATTTGAGTTGTATTTTATAACACTCTTTTAAAACACTGTAAGTTGAAGATTCCAACTTCATTTTTTACGGTAGTTCTTTATTGGATTAGGTCTGCTTTCTGTCATGAGTTTGTAGAGGCACTTTTATATTTATTCTAAAGAGTGCAGTATTACATTTAAAATACTTATGTTTCTGAAGGTAACTTTGGAATATTTGCAGAGTTAAGGGGAAATTTACATTTTAAGATTCCATGGTTTAGGTATACTTGCTAGTTCAGCAGCAACCACTTGATTGAAGCTACTTGCAAAACATCCACCTGTTGACTACACCTTGGGACGTCATTGCAGCCTTAAAGGTGTTCATGTCATGTTAGCATGTTGGATGTACATCCCCATAAGTTGACGCTGTTGAAGGAAAGGGCGTACGCAGTACATGCCGTGGTTAGAAAAATATAGGTAATAAACTCATTTTACACAGTTTTGTATACCAGCGCATTAAATGTGCCGTTATGCTCTGATAACCATGACAGAAGATCTAGGCTACAAGTACCAGGCAAAGACACACCAGAGAACTATGAGAGCAAGTATGAGAATGTCTGAATTTGAGTACAGAAGGATTGTGGACGTGCATGTCCATGCCTAGCATTTCTAGTCACTAACTTTAACAGCTCGCTTCTAACGTAATCAATCCTGGGACGTGGCGCAAGTGTTCCATGGTTAATGAATATTTGACGTGACACCTAGCTGGTTACGAATATGGTTGGCCATAAGGCTTTGCGCATCGCTTCAGCATGCCGCTTCCTTGAGGTTATATTTCAAAAACAGAATAGCTACTGAATGCCCTTTATATTAAAGACACCATAAAAGCTGAATTTGAGAGGAAGCCCTGGTTTTGGCCAAGGAAGAGTCCTGGGATATCATGCACCTATGTGTCGCCGTAAAGTGCGTGCAGTCCGAAATTCGTCATATGCCAACCTATCAGGGTAACACTTTGAAACTGATTAAATGCTATCTACACCACAAGGTGCATAAGGGGCAGGGCGAAACCAGGATGTACTATGTAAGTTATATGCCAAAGGGTGCCTGCCTTTGCTGGGTAACGCAAAACACCGAAGACGCAAAACACCCTGTACGTACAAAATTTTTTAAAAACCAAGAGTTGGAACCTCTCCGCTAATACCAGTTTACCCCGAATACATTAAGTAAAACTTGCTCCAGAAGCGCCCATAAAATCAGGGGGACGGTATGAACCTTGAAAAAGACCAGCACTATATGCATGTTTATTGTATATAAGTTGAATATTTAAATAAAATACATCACTTTTCACTTTCTTTCTTGCTTCTTGATGTTTCTCTTTTGCATATATCTATTCCCACGGCCTTCTTTCACCTTACTAACAAAATGCTTGTCCCAAGCTATACATACCATAAACGTGATCATAAGCACTTTACCTGAATGGAAGTAGCAATCATTAGCACCATCAAAAAATGCCAAGCCATTCATCTCATCAGGAGCAGAATGTGAATGCACAATATCCATCAGAACCAACAAGCAGGAACCTGCGGTCCGGCGTTTGGTACTTATAAAGCCAAGGGAGTTAGGCCAGATCCTTGGTTTAAGCTTTGAGACGTACCACTGGGCGGCAAGGTGCCGCCGTACCAGCAACCATGAACATATAATAAAACTATAGACTCTGCTGTTGGGGCAAGGACTAATTCTTTGCACTCATTTGAATACCTTTCTATGAAAAACAAAATTAACAACAAAATTAACAAGAGCAGAGCATCTAAGCCACCTCCAAATGTTGTTGAAGTTTTCTAGGAGACATTATTTCAGGGGAACCCTTAATTTGAGACACTTTTCAGTTCCAGCCTGCGAATAATTAGAGCTGGGTTAATGACCATTATTCATGACTTTATGCGCAGCAGCTCCATTCAACGTAAAGAAAACAGAGCATCTCAATGCCTGACCCTCCTGACTTTGGTGCTTTCAGATTTAATTTCTGAGTCAGTGATGCTAATTCAGGCAAACAACTTAAGTCATTCCATAAGGCCAGCAAGCTTACTGGAGCTTCTGGTCTAAAGGCCTTTCTAAATTTGACTGGGTACAATACCGCCTCAAAACTGTTTGAGTCTTTCTAAAGATCATTTTGCCACCAATTTTAAGTCTTTAAAAGCCATTTTCTTATTATGCAGATTTATCACTCTAAGAACTTGTATCAAGTCATGAACTGCTTTTTAGGTTTTCAGGGCATTTATTTAATTCCTCGTGTATACTTGTTTGTGCCTATCACTCACTAAATACATAGAATACTTTGCATGGAGGTGCATCACATATATGACTATATAGCCATTTATCCCAGCTATCAAACCCCTCACTATACCATCCTTTTCCCTAGTTTTCCTAATTCCTAAGTCTAGCAGTTCAAGTTTGAGGCAGCAGAATTTTATAATAGGGTTTCATTCCTAATGAAGTTTGCGTCTATAAAAGACAGCACGAAATCTCCATCTCTGACTAGATTTGAGTCTTTGACTTGCTTCCAGTTTTTCCAGATCTGAGCCAGGGCAGAAGGCGGTCAATCTGTTGGGTTTCCAAGAGATTCATTGGTGCAGTGGTCGTCATAATCAAGTCCTTCTATTTAGTGGCATTGAAATTTGGTTTCAGCAGCCTTCACTCCCTCTAATATTTAGACTCACGTCACTTTCCTGCCATATTCTACACAACAAGGAACCTGTTTCTCCGGCTCTGCTTTTTTATCAAGGCTGGTGATTCCCAATACAGAGCCAAGTGGGAGCCGAGCTTGCCATTAAAACATAGCAATGGGCGCTACTGTATGGCTGGCTGGTTGCTTTTGCAGTAAATGCTGGAGGAAGAGATTTTGGTGATCTGGTTTGACACTGACCAGAAACCGCCTTGCAATTCGGCAGACGCAAGCGTCAGAGTGCCCATTAGCTGATGATGAGGAATACATTGTCGATTGCAAGCAAAAGCTGGAACCTCAATTTTTGACACTTTCTTCTACTGATTATCTTTGCTCTAAATTTATTCTTTTACCAGCTTCTCCTGTTTTCCCTAAACTGTGTTCCTGTGGAGCATATTCTGGAAGGATACTGGTAGTCTGGTTAGTGTGATTTTAAAATTTGTAACATATGAGCCGTGAGGGTTTCCTTTCTCTGGGGGTATAGGTGGCTTATACCTTAGCATCCTTTAGGCTGGATTTGGAATCCCAGTGCTCTACACAGAGCTAGACCAGGAACTTAAATATATAGAAAAGAACTATGCAATTATGGGTTTAAAAATCTAACATGTATAGACTGGACTTTTGAAATTCCCTCAAATTAAATTTCTTGATGATGGCCCCTTTTCTTCTTGAGGTTTGTACCCAACTGTCGCATCGCGCAGTGAATTCAGATCAATTGACTTGTTCATTCAAAGTTTTTCTTAAACCACCAGGATATTCAGATGCACTTATATACAGCACTTAACCCTAAAGGGTAGCTTTTCGGACGATATGAACTTGAAGCTGGCGGGGCAGAGGCATAGCATAGCAGCAACTTCGGGACAATTATACTCCCAACTTTAAGAAATGGCTGAAATCAGAAGCATTTCTCTTCTGAACATATATTTCAAAAGGTCCACACGACCCCACTATCATGGGTAGTTGATGAATTTTTAGGGGCGAAATGCTGCTTTGTATATCTTTACAGACTCATCCAACTCAGAATGCATTATCAAAGCGGAAAGAATCAGCTACATGAGGGGCAATCAAGGTAAAGTGTTGCCCTCTTTCTTTTCTCACCTCTCATTTGGCGTCACATTATCCAAGTGCTGAATAATGCTACTAAAGTATTTGGGCAGTTTTGAGACTAAGTTGTGAAGGCATTTGTATTCTTTCCCAAATATTTGCACAAGATACTTAGAGGCCAACAGAGCCATCGCATCATTTGCTTGCGAACCCACGAGGACATGCACAGGACCAGTTAGTTGGGCCAAATTGTGGGTCAGGCCCCCTGTAGATGTTTCTTCTGTTGTGTTTTGATTCGCCGCACTGGCAACCCCTACTTAATGGTGCTTTAAAGCTAGGAACTTCTAGATGATAAGAATTCTCTGTGCCTACTTAGTCTCATAAGGGTCTGTAGTATATAAACACCTGTCAACATCCACAAATCCTTTACCCCTATGAACTGTGTTAGTTTGGTCTTCCAAGTGATGCTCCAACTTTACTTATTACTTTTCCTGATACCACTGATAAGATTAACCAAAAGTAAATTTTAACTGAAAAGTTAACAGCCTGGAATAATCACCTTGAATCATCGATTAGTTCAAGCAGCAGAATCCTCTAACAGTTCTTCAAAAATTCTGCTCCCCATTAAGCTAACTAAGAATCTCTGATTCAACCTCCACAACAAGCTTTGCCATTAGGCTAACTAAGAATGTCCCGCAGAAAATTGGTCAGCACTTGACAACTGTGCCTTTCTTCTGATCTCGCAATGCAGAATGTTGAAGCATCTCTTTATCTATGCAGAATGTGTCTTTTATTTATGTATTCTTTAGCTGAGAAACTGCATTCACTTGTTGTTCGGTGAAACATGCACATCTGCCACCTGTTCATTGTGGAAATGTACTTTTAACTCTGCAAGTTACCGAACTATATGATTATCATTAGATGAATCAGAAAGAGACAACTCGAAAAGCTATTTGAATATATCACCCTACAGCTAATGCATGCCAACTACCTCTCCTTTCTCGAGGAAGCAAAGTGTTCAGTTTCTGTAGTTAATTTCTCAATTTATTCATTATTATAAGATAAGAAACAAACCGTGGGCTGTATCAACAAGACACTTAAAGTCCTCCGGCGTACCAAAACGACTGCTGACTGCAAACATGTTCGTGACCTAGGATATTCAAAGAACAGAAGATAAGATTTTATAATGTAACTGTAAACCTCTAAATATGGCATCAGACTACACTCTTCGGAGTCAGCCGTAAATACGTTAATACCTGATTTGATCACAAGAAGCAAGATCAACAGAATCTTGTACGAACTCGTTGAGTCTACATTGGATTGATATGGATTGAATTAATTGGAGCATTGCGAGGTTGTACCATTAGGATTAGCATGTAACGTTAGGAGTTGTGTTCGACCTAGAAACACTTAAAGCTATGAGGATTGGCAAGACTAATAGGATGCCGAGGGCACTGAAGAAGGCTAGAAAAGTGGGTAAGACTGGAGTGATTTTGGCCTTGGATGCATGAGTAAATATATAGGTTTAGGGAGATGATTTTGACCATAGTGGACTTAGCCCCTTGGAGTATGATGTATAAAAGATAGCTTGAATGTCACATGGATTACACTCCGGGGTCATATCTATGGGCTCTTTCTATTACTAATTGTGGGGACATAAATGATGAATGTAGTCCCATACCTGGCACATGGTCTTTTAGCACCTGGGAATCAAGTACTACCATCTTATTGTGGCATGACATAATGTTGTTGCGCTATCATGTTTCTTGAACATGACTAGAACCTTGTAAAATGGAGATTACTTGTATTCCCTGCCATGTGGGTGCATTATTTTCCAGTATTATGTTAAGATGTTTTCACTATGCTGGAACTCAGGCCCAAGGATTTCCAGGGGATTCTTAGCACTGCTGTTAGTACCATGTCTATTCACATATAGGACAAAGCTACATATCTGGTTCTGTTGACTCTATAATAAAGGTTTGGATCTGCTCTGCTTCCTTTGAGTCGTTTTGTGGATCTCAGCTCGTCAAACATCTTGTTTCAGCCATACAAACTCCTCAACCGGCACACAAATTGACCTGCCTCCTACTTTGGTTGTTGCATAAAAACTGCTTCCTCTGACTAATCAAGAATGCTAATTGAAATCTATCTGCAATAATTTCAGCCCTTGCTGGCTCTTGTTGCAACAAAACAAAGTTCAAGCAGATGGTACAATGTCCAAGTACAAGCTCGATTGGTAGCTAAGAATTTATTGAAGTGAGAGATCTATGAGAGATAGAAACAAGAGAAGAGAAAACAAGAACGAACTGTTCCACTGTATAAATGAGAATGATACAAATACATAGGGACATGGTGCCAGCTGTACAAATGTACATGTCAGCATATGTACAAGTATGTACATGTCACATATGTAGGTTCTAATTTTTAACAGAGTACATGCAGCAGATGGAAGTGTTTGATCTAGTTTCTCAGGACGGCAGTCCTGTCGCTAAAGCATGCCAATCACTTTGCGTCTGTACTTACCGACACAAGCGATTTCGTTTTACATGGTATAGGACTTTAGCCATCAAAGCAAAGTTACATTTGACTTACGAGCTAAAGTTTGGCTAGTCATTCTGATCACCTTTTTGCTGGCTGCTCCACTCGTGACTGCTTAGCTTCAACACTAGAACTGCATACGAATCTGCCCTGGGATCATCAGTGATGCCTAAATTTAATAGGGCTGCTGCTATCATCTCTTCCACTCTATAGCCTGAGACTCCTTCAAGCCTAGAAGTGTTTTCTCCTGCATTGGTTCCTGCCAATAATATGCTGAATTATGAGCTTGAATCCAAGGAGTAGGAGGGTGCATGCTCCTGAAACCCTGTTTTTGAAAAGGACCATGAACAACTTGTAGCAGGTGTGCACGTCAGACATGCTGATACTTCAAAGACAGTGATTGATGGTGGTGTGATGTCACTTGATTACATATAAAGGGACAGTCATGCCTAGTTAGATTTTAATTTGGTTTTCCTGTTTGTATGAGTGATTAGGTTGCCACATTAGAGTAGGGCTGACTTATTCCTCTTCATCCCTTGTGATGCTTTCTTGTGATATATTATAGATATTTCAGCCTTTCGATTCTTGGCACAACCAATCAAGATGTACTTTATGGAGCTAGCGGCCAACAGCCCACCTGCATGAGCTTCTCTTGGCAGCATATACAAGGCGCCCAAACCCCTCAACTCATCCACGCTTCAAGTTGGAAACGTCAGGGTTGATCCTGATAGCTACCAAGGAGACAAGCCAACTGTACTACTCCCGAAATCACATTAACTGAAGACTTCTTCAAAGAGACGCACTTGTCTTGACATGTGCATTAATCTGGGCCATCCTGGCTTCAGCATGTAAACCATTGACTTGCAAAATTTATCCTGAACACACACATGTTTAGTCATTACCACACTCCAAACCTCCCCAGACAATGCCTCACATGGTGCTCTCTTATTTCCTTCGTTCCCTATTCATTGCTGACTTCACAAACAGAGTGCCATCTAAAGATCATTTGGCAAATCCTTGGAACTGAATCATGGATCCGACCAAATCGACTCAAGACTAAATATCGGCACTCTCTCACTCCATTTCGTTGATGAGCATAAAGAATGATAGCTTCTGGTGCCAGAAAGGTGCTTGATAGTCGTTAAATGAGTTGTTACCCTGTCATTAATCAGATGCTTTATTAAATATCCTTGTGGCATTCTATAATTGAGGAAACACTCTTCAATATCTTTGGCAGGAGCTTCCACATTTTGATGAGCTGGGTATTCAGCTGCCTCCTAAACTCTTGGTCCAATTAGGACTTCCATTTGATTCAAGTCCCTCTTACTCTCTTTGAGTTTGTGCCTACCTACCAACTAGGGTCCAAGCCATCATCCAGGCCTATAGACCTCAAAGAAATCACTCAAATTCTCCATACCTCCACACTTGTCATGGCTCAGTTTGCAAAAACGCACAAACCTTCCAGTAAAACCAAGACATCATAAAAATGTTACTTCTTACTAGGGATACTACACAATTTCTTCAAATATTTGCACATAAACGGAAGAATTTGTGAAATTCTTCACCAATTCTCCCAAAAAACTTGTTGGAATTGCAAGTTCAATGCTTCCCAAGATTATTCCAATTTTCTGTCTCGACAACTGTACTTTGAAATTCTTTGACAACGTACTGGCCAGTGTTTCCTAAAATCCAACCCGCTGGCTATCGCAGCCTAGATACAATAAAGCTATTTATCTTGCTAAATTTACACTCCAAGATCCCCAAGTAGGTTTCCATACGCAAAAGCAATAGAGAAATTTAATAGCAAGCTTCGTAGAATGTACGAAGATGGAAAAGATGAGCAAGAATCCCAAGTAAGACTGCCAAAGAAGACGAAACCAGGAAAGGCTAAATAATATGACATTGAACGCCTTAATATATTGTCCGTGTTACTTTTGGAAGCTCATATCCATTTATGGAACTTAACAAATGAAACCAAAGAGGAAGAGGACTGGAAACCACAGGTAGATGAACAGATATTACCTAGTTAGTTCATGGTTGATAATGAAGTTATGTTGGCATTAGAATAATATAAGCGTTTTATTTGGATTGATCCAAGCAGTTTCCTTCCTTCTGAACCTTTTTTTAAGTATTTGAAAGGAACGCATGGAATCCAACACATAAAATAGATTGATTGGTCCATTCCAGCCCATAGAAGAGGTCAACTTTTGGCATCTTTCTAAATCTTCTTACTAGAATCTGGATATACAAGGATAGATATATACAAAAAATTACCTTATATCCTATACTGGAATATTCAGCATGTTCTTGAATCCCAATTAGTTGTATTGTATTGTATCCTGCATTCTTCACATATGGAAGCACCTGCAAATTCAAAACAATGATGACCGAAGGAATGACTAATGGACCTACTTATGGGTTAAAATATCACAAAAAAATTAGGGATTTTTTGCTTCATTTCCTATTAAGTTTTGTGGACTATATTTTCAAAAATCCTTTTAAGGTCTAATTTAGGGAGCAGAAACTGGCAAACCTCATGAAGAGACGAAGATTTCAAAAGCGTGACAGGATTCGACGTCTTATATTTTAAACAACCTAAGGCAAAGACATCCCCAAGGACAAAGGGCAAAGGCAGGTTTTGCTACCTTCTCTGTAAACTCCTTAAATGTAGAAACACGGGCACCTTCTCCACTTATACCAATGTGGCATTCGTATATACGTAGAGCTCTAGGAACGTCTGGACTTGCATTCTTCCACTGGTGCCTCTCATTCATTGGAGGGTCCCAAAACACAGCACTCATGCGCTTCCTGTCAGGATCTACACAACTTGAAAACATAAGGGAACTTTAGAATTGAGCAGCAATAACAAACACACAACTAACATAATTTTATAACACAGGAAGGTTGAATGAGGACCAAGATGCACAAATTCAGAATCTGACAGAACTAATCAAAATTGGGTTCCATGGGCATAGCAAATTACTTATATGCATGTTAATTTGCCTGGAAAACAAGATAAGACTAAGGTTCTATACATGCACCTTGCAGTTCAATGGCTTTGCATCTCATCTAAACTATTACTAGATCAGCCATAAAAGCCCAGGCCACAGGATTGAGGATTATTTCCAAAAAATACTAGGAACCATCCTATTAACGTCTAAAGCTATCAAAAGCACAATCTTCGAATTATGAGCTATTTGAGTAGGTTTTCAATGAGTACAATACATCTCAAAAAATCAGTCACTTCTTAAATCTGTATAGAAACTAATGACCTGTCTTTGCCGCACACACAATATATTGCTTAAGGGATTCAAAGGGTCTTCATCCTAAAATGGACTAGCAAACTTGCATGGTGCCTTGTATTTACACTGCCCATCAATATCTACAATTGCAGTTTACATACCTGGCAATACATATGTGGCCCATGCTGGCACACGTTCCAAAGGGCCCTCCGGGGTATGCAAGTAAACTCTAACACGTCCGCCATGCGGTATTCCAGGCACATATTTCTTCTCCCATGCCTTTCGGCCCTTAATAAAATATAACCAGTAAGCTAATGGTGGTTTCTTCTTTGCAACCCTCTTGCGCCAAACAGGATCATCTATAATGGTTAGTTCTTTTGGATTGCTACCATCATCAACAACTTCAACAGGGGGCAAGTTTGAAGTCTGCTTTCCAGCTTCAGTAGCTTTCCATTCTTCATATCGTGTCCTTGCATCAGCTGGTTCATCCATAAACTTGTCATCATTTTCCTCTTCATCTTCTAGTCTAACTAGACCACGTTGAGTACCGAAAATGGAATTGTATAGCTCTTCTGCAAAAGCAGTTGGATCTTTAATGTACTCATCCTCCCCAGGTTCCCAATAATCATCATCCATTTTTTTAAAGAGAGCTTCAACATCGACATCTTCATCACCGCGATCGTAATCCTGCAAATAATTATACTCTTGTAAAAAGTCATCCTCCTCCTCACCATCTCGGAGCTTATCCGAAACAAATATCTTCCAGTATCCATCATCATCACGACCCAAGTAACCCTCTTCGGCACAATTCTGTCTATGGACCCAGCCATTGAAATCTCCAATAAGTGCACAAAAACGTGCCCCTGAATCAATAGTGCTTCAGACAATAATGACCAATGATGCTGACATATGAGTTATGACAGTCAAAGAAAGTATATCAGACACAAAGATATGCATTCCAAATTCCAACAACAGCAGGTCATTTCCATCCACATTCCTGAATCGGTGCAGGAAATTTCGCAGTCTTGACATTATCCAGAAAAAGGAAGTATAAAAGCAGAGATTGGACAACAAAAGGTTAAAAACCTACCAGGCGCCCATTCATAGAACTTGATGCCATGTCGAGCATGTCGCTTAAGACCCATAATAGTGTACCTAAATACCATGAGATAGAAAACCATTGCCTCTCGTAGAAAAAAAGATTCAGGGCAAATATTAATCACCAAGCATTTACTCACGCCGATGCCATATCAAGCAGGCTCCAATCCCTCTGAACGATTGTATCCTTCAAATCTTTCATAGCTTTATACCTGGCATAAAATTTGTTTGCAGAAATGAGGACCTACTATCACAGAATAAATTCTACATGTGTAACATTCAGTCTATTAACCCCCTACCTTTCATTTGTATAGGATGTGAAGGATGCAGAGGAGAAGAAGATTTCTTAGAGCGAACAAGTAAAAACAATTTACAAAGTATAAACAATCCTTATGTTATATAATTGGAATGTCCCTCGTGTAGCACTTGCTTCTAGACCATACTGATCTCAAGTTATACCCATTGAAAGATAGGGACGTGACAACCATCCATATGAAGTGAGAAGGTAATTCCCATAGTAACATTGTTATGCCCTAATTTTGCCAAAATCCCATCCCTATATAGAAATGCTCCAAAAGCTCATAAGGCTCATTTGACATTGAAAATCTGCCGTTGCTTGTGCATGTCTCAAATCCATAGGTGCAATGCATCTGATTGTGAGTGTTGTTGGGTGTAAAGGACCCATGGTAGACATCTCCAGTAGATCTTGACGTGGCTTTTACTGATACAACCATACGAAGGTGAAAATCGATTTCCGTAGACATCCGGATGTTTTGACCAGTTGGTTAGGCCGGGGTGGTTACGAAACGTTACACTGAAGTGTATTTGTCCATCAAAATAAATCAAGACCAAATGATCTAATCTCTAATGTCCACAAAAATTAAGGCTGATCCAATACAGGCAGCTAGTCTTGCCAGCTCTAATTGATCGGAATAAAGCTGGAAGATAACATGACCTGGAAATGAACAAGGCCACTGAGCAGGATAGTTCCCAGACTCTAATTTTATGAATAACTAATAATAGCGTTACTGTTGTATTTCAATCTTTGCAGTTAGTAAGTTCGTATTTCTAAAATGAAATGCAGCATTTCAAAGTAATTTTGAAGTGTAACTTCTGAACCAAATGGACATAATCTAACCTTCTATTACTCTGCCAAATTAGTTAGTCCGTTCATTTTTTAAGGCTTGATTAATAGGTGTTGAACTACCTGAAGCTCAAAGGTCAGATAGAAAAAATAAATAAAACTGCAAGGATACCCGATGAAGGTTGTGCAGAAAGACTGGAAAAAGTACAGATAGTGTACTTCATAACTTCAATTAAACGAAATAATGTAAGGTTTAACTAGATACAACGTTAATCCTATTTAACTCGTGCAGATTGTAGAAGCTATGAGACATTGCCATGGGACTATAGAGAAGTCCTTAATTACAATTGCAAGAGTGATGTTCTCGTACCTTTCTCGCAGGAACTGTGCTAACTTCTGCGTAGAATGGTCGACAACATCTATAATCCCAACTGGGTCTATTCTCTGTCCGGCTTCCTGGTCTTCTCGAAGATTACTCCTGCACACTGAGATGGCAACTTTGTGTTTTGGCAAACAAAAATGAGCTTCGGGAACTCTATTTGAAAAAACTGTGAGGGAAAGGCTATTTCTCTGTCCCGTGACTGGAATACAGGAATGACAGGCAAGCGCCATACCCGGCTGGCCAAGGTTTAATGATATATAAACGCCAGTATCACGATAAACCCTTCGGTAGGATCTGTGCTGGCTATTGATGTTTGGGGCTCTATTCGTTCCTTATCGGTTTTTTCCTCAACTCTCAATCTTGACCATTGATGGCTAGCATAGTCGTGGCATTGTGCCAGATCCACGACCCATAACATTTTTACTTAAGAAAAACACATACCATATGGTACAATGGAAAAGTGCAAACCATGCCGTTCTCGTCGATCAAACTGAAGGCGAAATTTTGGCCTTGCTCCGCACCCTGCTTATTAGCGTCTGGTCTAAATTCCAGCAAAGAACAAAATAGCATTTGGATAAGACCTTTGAGGAGCACATTTGGAGGAATCGAACCTCGAAGGCCATACGAACCTCACCGGAGAGGAAGCGCGGCTGGGCCATCGCATTATGCGATATCATAACGAAACCCAAAATCTGCTTCTCGAAACTATGTGCTGTAATGGGACTCTCCCGAACAACCCGATACCTCTATTAAGCACTCAAAGCATGCGCGCTGGCGGACTACTCTATCACGGAATTCATGCGTTATTAAAGGTTTGGTGGCGATTCGCCGACACAGTACCTCGATACCGCTTCCATACGTCTGAAATAGACCTCTGCCCGGCTTGCATCTGTGGGAAAAATGAATTGCGACCATCATGAGGGATTGAGTAGGCTCAATAAGCGCCAGTGTAGATCTCCTGTATCCCGATTAAACCCTCTCTCTTTGATATTTTCAAAGCGCCATACGCCTGTTTCTATCCTTCGCCTTGCATGCTTTCCGGACAACGGCCCAATTGTCGGCAAGGCCTTTCTGCAGGCGTGAAGAATGGCATGCCATCCACACATGCGCTAGCGGACATGCCATGTCGCCATTCCGCGCTATCCTGCATTGCCGCACGTACTAGAAAGCCAAGAAAACACATGCCATTTGCGATTTGAGACATCTACCTTCGGGCAACAAGCGGCTTCAAATGAAGCTAAAAATCTGATTTGACTACATTTTTATACGATACAAGAGAAATCTTGTAGGCTCATGCGAAATACGCTTTAATACCGACTGATAATTAGAAGTTTATTGGGATCTATTGAAGTAAAGCTATTGATATTGTGGGGGGCTCCATGTCCCACTAAACCTCCGATGTTTTATTTTAAATTGGGAGGAGCTTCCGCATAATGTTGGGGATTCATGATTGTATTGCGTATTGTACCGTAGTCTTTAATGTTGAGAACGTTTCTACTTATTTTAGATGTCAAATTTCTATTTACATTATTGTGTGGATGGTTTTCTTGGAGCGGTTGAAAAGGAGAAAGCCCGAATTTCATGAAGTGGGTCAGGAGCTCCGCGATTGTTGGTTTTCTATTTGTGAGCAAGGGTAAACAAGAAATGAGAGTAGTTTTGTTTTGCAGATGTACTTGCAGAAGTGGCATGAATTAATGACCACGAGAACGTATTAGGATGTGGCGATGGGGCCTTTCAGGACTAGCATTTGTTATAGAGGACTATTCTTTTCAATCTAGAATGGAGTATTTTTAGAATTTGATTGGTAAATGTTTTTTTAAAGGTGAAAATTATGGGACAAGTTGATGCCAATTACTTGGCTAATATCTTTACCAAAAACATACACTTTCTAAGGTCACTTTCAAACATTTCAACGTAAAATTTCAGCATTCATTAAATTTCAAACCTTTGCACATCATCATCATCATATTGAAACTAAAAAACCATTACATTGCTATTCACATTTCAACACAACGGATTACAGCAGAGAAAAAGAAATACATACACACAGCATATATGCAAGCTACTAGAAACTCCTATTACATGAACAATGCTTTTCTTGGAGCACCCCGATACTAGGATCATGTATATGCAGCCTAAATTGCATCAAGGAAGACATAATAAAACAAGCGTTCAAATGAAGCCGGCCCGATGCTCCGGCTGCTTGCCTTATAGAAGAAAACCGCAGGCGGCGACGAGCACCCCAGGCATGATGACCCACCCAAGCGGGGCCTGATGAAATTTATTGCTCGATCTGCGTGCGAAGCACGATTCTATTCAAAGGCGGGGAAGAAGAATAGAGGCTGGCGCACTGACAACTAAGCCCTGAAAAAGCGAGAACACAATAGCAGTTTAACCAATATCACGTAACTGGCACCATAAAATGACTCGAGGAATCGAACTATCAAGACCCATCGCGGGTGGTACCGAAGACTTGTTAGGAAACTTCGCGAGCGACAATATAAGACAACAAACTATGATAGAACTCTCAACTCCGGAACATCACACACAAATCCACCAATATTTCCTCTCGGCCAAAGCGGAAGTACACTGAGTACTTCCTTTCCACCGGCGCTATAAATGCCGGGGAATTTGCACTACAGGATGGAATGGCGGTGCCAGCCGGCGGAAATCGACATCCGACCCTAACATTGTATGCAGGAGCTTGGTGCGCCCGAGACACGGAAATAGATGCGTGCTTTTCGCGTCATGAAGTTTGAAGAAACGCTATAAAAAGATAGAAGTCAGGAGAGCGCAGGATTTCAAAAGAATTCCAATAAATATAAAGTACTGGCCCAGTTCCAATGTTTTTAAACCTTGACGGGCGGGCGTGAGACGAACGAAGACGAGCGAGATAGTATTGTTTACATGGAGTACCCACATTAGCGTACGGCGCAAGGACACATGGCTGGTTTTGAGAGACTTGAACACAAGATCTCTTAATTGCTAACCCAATGGACACTTAGATATTTTCTCTTATGTTAGGTTTATAATACTTACAACATGATTTAAAATTTTGCACATGGTTTTAAGATGTAGAAGTGATAGTAAAAGCAATAAAACGAAACTATTATCTGTTTATCACAGAATCTTTACACTAGCTTGTCCACCTTCTAAGATTGGATTTCACTACAGTTTAAAACACAGGTTTTAAATATATACGATAGAGATATGAATGATTGCGTATATAAAATTCTGTATTTAGAATAGATTAAGAAATGGGTGTGTGCATATTAGAATATTATAAATTGATTTAAATGTGGATTTACAAGTGTTTTTAAATGGACATAAGATTGTATACATTATTCATGGGGCCAGGATAGTTAAAAAATGTCGTGCAATGAACAGCTTTCAAAAGTATATAATGGTGTTTAATTAAACACGACATTTTTTTAACATCACATCTTCGTTTAACGTTATGATTATATGCTTTTCAATGCCATGTGGTAACATTTAATCGAATGTGTGCAAGCGTATTGAGGCACCGTGAAATGTAAGCGATCATGCAACGTACTTTATATATTATAGCGCATATATATATTAACGGTTCGACAGCCAATGCTTGTATCAAAGTACAAAAGAATTAAAATGTGATACATTTCGTATTTTGAAAACGCTTACATAGATATTTTTATATGAATACATGATGAGCGAATATCTTTGATAAAGTATCGTGTTAATGTAATAATATAGAAGCTCTTCTATAATCACTCCAATAACATGGAAATACATCTGACATTAATGTTAGAAAATTGGTCCATATCCTATCCTCCTATTATATGATAAGAAAATAGTGTCAGAAAGTTGGTCCATATCCTATCTCACATAATATAAACTTGAAAATAATTAATACCCATTTGTGAGTATATAAACAGTGGGGTAGAATCGCCCCCATAGGTATTAAAAGGCACTTGCGTATACAGACCCTCAATCGGAGTCCCTAAAATGAAAAGTTTAGAATACTTTCGAATTAGTAATAGATGTAAGTAAGCTCTTCAATAGGTGATACTTTTAAATTATTGGCAGTAGATGGCATTCATGTAATCTCATTGTATACTTTGAAATTAATGGTAGTAAATGTCAATAATCTCATGAGCGATACCTTAGAATTGGTAGTAGAGTGTAAATCCGGCGAAAATAGACAAAAGGGAAAAAGAAACGGGATAAAGAAAGGAAATAGAAAGAGGAGACATTAGATAAAGAAGGGATAATCTTACAAGTGATACTTTAAAAGAGGTCTCCATAGATGGGAGTAACATGGGTAGATGTGGTTTTGTCCAAATCAAAGCGAGGATTATAAAAACTGGCCCGAGGCATACGGTAGAAGAGGAATAATTAAGAAAGAGGGTCCCAGCATGAACGCTTGCCAAATTGACCAGCGAACGCGGGTAAATACTTAGAAAGAAGGGACCATCTCGCGGTGATGCGCTGGGGATACCTAGATGGGGAGTAACATGGATAAGGCGATGCTTTTATCGAACAAAAACTATTCGCCCGAAACGAGCCTTACCGGCGAAAGGACTGCGCTTTCGGTTTGCGGGCATCTTTGGCACTAACGGGAAGAGCACCGCGGGGAACTCACAAAAACCACAAAAACTTGCTTGAATCCATTTTTCCCCTTTGTCCTTTACTTGATGGGATCTTGAAGAAGGTCGTCTCGAGATCATGACAAAAGGTTTTTCCTATTTTTAACACGCGGCGCGCCCTCGCGCCAATAGCGCTAACTTCGAGGGGTTAAGATTAGAGATAATTATCTCTGCGGCATATATATAAAAAATCGTAGAACTTTTTATCTCACCAAATTAGGTATAGTGTAGGGGATAAAAAAATTACAATATTAATGAGAGAGAGGGAGAGGGAGAGGAGATGGAGGAGAGGGGGGAGAGTAAGGCGCGCGTGGAGTGCGCCACTATAGATTACTGCATCCGAAGCGACAAGTGCTACAGCGGGAAGTGCGAGGGGCACGATACAAAAATATAGAGAAAACTGGTCGATCCATCACCATACTTTGTTAGAATGGCGAAACCAGCGGTGTTAAAGGCCAATACTAGGTATTGGGCTTCGAGAGGAGGAGGAGGCTTTGGAACAAAGCAATTGGCTCGAGCCCAGATGAAGTATGATAGCAGCTTGACATAGATATATAGTAGGCGAATTACCTGCAAAGAAAACCTCGCCATAAGCTTCGAGGCTATAGATAGACTTGGCGCCCAAAATGGCGTGATACCCAGCGATGTCCTTTCGGAATGGTGGTTCTCTTCTTTTTATATAGATAGATTTGGCCCCAAAATGGCGTGATACCAAGGCAATTATCCCTTTCACGGTGATGGTCCATACATAAAGAGAAGAGAACCATGGCATTATTCTCAAAATAATAGGTCAATCCAGCTAGTGGATAATAAAAGAAATTAAGGAAAATCTCCAAAATACCCTTATGTTTTGCTAAAATTTCCAAAACGCCCCTAGTTTTGGAGGTATTTTAATGGAAATGATTATAACTTTTTTAAGATAATCGAAATAAGAATGTATTCTGCAGATTAATTATAGAAGAGAATTGAGTTCTTTCTATGAGGATTTAAAGATCTCTGGTGAGAAGATAAGAAATCTTAAGTTATAGTCGAAATCATAGAATTTGTCTGATGTTGCTTGTATTTAAACTAGGTAGAATATGATTTTATCGTCCACGGAGCATAACTTGTGATTTTAGGCTCTGATTTAGGTGATCTTAATTTTGATGGAAAGATCCCATCCTCCACTACAATATATCTAAAAGACATACTCCCATATTTGAATCGTCATAAAAAGATTATGATCATTTTCATAAAAATACTACTCAAAATAGTGGCATTGATTGTAAAACGTAAGAATGACCACCTGGAAGTTCAAAATTACAGTATTTAAATTTAAGAAACCCAAGTAGTAAAAATTGTCGTATTCAAATTCATGTAATATAATATCTGTTTTGCCATCTTCACAAGAGAGAACCTTAAAACTTGTACAAATTAAATTTCATATCATTCTTGTTCCATTAAACTCCAGTTCTTGTAATATACATGTTTATATAGCAATTACCTATAACATAGGTGGACTATATCCCAAGCTATTCAAGTCTATATATTGGGAGGGTTCCTGCCGATTGCGATGCATTTTTACAGCAGCCACAAATGCTCCAAAGGTGAGAACCAAAAGAAATATAAGGAACAGAAGAACCTTTGTATGGCTGCCTCTTGTTGTGGCATTTTGCTCCCATAGTCCATCCAAAGTCAGCTCAGTGTCCCCCCCAGCAGACAAAAGAACGTTTGCAACTCCAGCCTACAATTATGATCAAATGAATAAGATGAGTCTTCTTGAGTGTTCCCAAAGATGCATTAACTTTTACCTGCATCATTCCAGACACAGACTGATATATGTGTAAAATAATTGGCTCAAAGAACAAATATGACTTCGGCTTTTTTTTGCACCATTCACATCTTGTGCCCTCTTGAATGTCACAAACACCAATAAAACCAGGGGCAGTCTCCTCGGAAAACAGATCACATATTGGCTTATGCCAGATTCTCTCAAAAATGTCTTTTGCAGTTGACAATGACATATTGACCTGGTAAGCACTGGCCTGTAGTTCTGTCATAACCTGGCAGCAAATATAGTCCATAAATTTTTTCTCCGATAGCAACTGCATGGGAAATTGAATTAGTTATGACATACATACCACACCAAATGTTAGGAATTGGCCACATGCACAAGTGTGACTTATGGCATCACACATCTTCTTGCATGGAAGTACAAGACTAAGTGCTTGAATCATATGGGGAACAAAGCCCTTTAATCCTTCTCTTGCAGATTCTTTTTTGCCTGCTATAGATGAAAGTACTGGCTGCCAATAGATCAGTATGTCAAATATGAAAGCTAGACAATAGAGGTAAGCATATGGGACTTGTCAATTTTTTTGTAAGCCACATATATATACAACACAAAGTCAGTAGAAACATCAAACAACTGAAAAATAAGCAAAACTGTACAAAGTCTTACAAAAACGTTAACACCAAACTTACCAATATTTCATCAATAACGTAACTAAATGCACCACAATGAGGAAGAACTTGTCCACACCAGAACTGTTGTATAGCCATTGAACATTGCAAGCATTCTGTGTATCCCACAAAAAAGAATGTAAACAAGCTGATAATATTCCCAGAATAAACTCATAAGGAATATCCATGAACATAATTGCCTGAACACAGCAAGCAGCTACGTGCAAACAGGCATTGCATTCAACAGAGAAAAGGAGCAAAACTGCCAGATGAACAAGATATGCGTATGATGGGAGGGCTTGCTTCCTTGAACATAATTGTCATAAATACTTTGCACTACCTCAATCCTTACCATTTTCATTAAATTTCAGTAATGCTTTTGGATCATTCTTGATCCCTTGTAAAGCACCAGGCTCCAGGGCACAGTCGACAGTTCTGTTTTTGATATTGCAATGGCTAATAAAAAGTGTATCATCTGGAATTGACACGCATTCATCTACACCACCAAATATGTTGCAGCGAGAGTTTCCAATGCCCACAAATAATTCACCAACCAGCTTCAAAGTTGCTCGTCCTGATTGGAGTGGCAGGGCAGCAGACATCTGTAATGCACGCTCAAGCTTCTCCACAGAGGAGGTGTCTGCAGCATTTCATAAGACTGTCAACATCAGCACCAGCATCAGAATCAGAAGACGTCCTAGTAGAACAGATTTGTGTCAAGCAGAAGTCATATATAGCAGAAAAGCTTGTGAGGACGATGTGAAGTTTAGTCTCAGTAAGAGGTTTTTTTAATTGGTGAGGATTGGAGAGTATAGAATTAAATATCAGGGAGGAAAACCCCTCAACAATATACAATTAAAACTGAAGAACCTCACATGGACCGTCCACGAACCAAACAGATGTTCACATTCACAATATCAAAGCAAGGTGAAAAATAGATCGAATATGGCTGTACACAGACACACCACAATCAAAGCATCACCGAACCTGAAGAAGGACCCATGAAACATCTGTATATAATATGCAGTGTGATAAATTGAAATCATGCCATGCCTAATTCTGTCAGAAATTAGCTTTAAAAGATTTTTATGGACCCCTTAATGAAAAAGAACCCACCACTGACCTACGTATCCCTAGGGCTAGCAGACCTGGTTTATCCACAGCGATATGCGGAGCGAGAAAAGCATCGACGACATGTAGAGTGAGTATGCCAACAAATATAGCGAACAATAATGCGACCGGTTCAGCTCCTACGCTCAACCGGGGAAGACGAAGCTGCAACATCGTCTCAAACTACGATCTCACGCCATGGAATTCGGAAATCCTTATTGCCATTCCGGCCATTTGAACTCGTTTTACTTTCTCCTTTTTCTTTCTTCTTCTTCTTCTTCTTCGAACTTCCTACAATGCGTAGTATAATATAAATAATAAACCACCATCCTTAACCAAATATGTTATCTTCCTATTAATCTATACGAATTAAGGTTCCCATACTTTCGCTTTGATGACGGGGTTAGGGCGGAAAAAGAGGACGGGTTTTATTTTTTGTTTAATGAAAGTTGCGGTTTTGCATCGCTTCTTAAGCGTTGGCTGAGCATGTGGAGGCCGCCGTGAGAGAAGTGGCACCGCTTTGTCTACGGAAGTTTTAACATACTCCAGCATTTCAGGATGAATTGCGACGAATCGAGCCTAAATTGCGGTGATGAATCGAAATGCAACCGCGAAGCAGAACAGGTTGATTCAAGAATAGATGGGCTTTGATTTTAGCCGTTTACTTATGCTCGCGGGTTTCATCCGCTTTGATCCAGAAGTCCGTGAATCATGAAGTCCGGGTTTCATCCAAATTTCGCAGGGTCCAGAGTCCGGGCTAGGCCTGTGACGCAGAGGCGACCGCTTCTTCTCGCGATGGGTCTGCATTTCTCTGCCATGGCTATACATATTTTCATATATACATATGGATGCGCGAAGTATATGGCGGCATGATATGTATATTCCGACTCGATCCGCATATTTGTAGAATATGCCTAAACCAATGTGAACTTAAAAAAAAACACAAGGAGGAACAGCCAACATGCCAATAATATACCCAAGACCAATCAAAAATGCCTGGCGGCGAAAGATGGCTGTTCTCTCTCCATTTCAGGGTAAAGGACTTCAACAATCAGGAATCGTAATTGACTTTGAAGCCCCACCACATTCATTACCACTGCTTAAATTAAAGTGAACTCTACCATATTCTTAGAGGCCATTCCAATAAGTGCCTCGATCAATCAGGTATATGGAATCGTTGAGTGTTGCCTGAAACGCTTAGCGATGCTTGATTATTATATCGTAAGAACAGATTTTCAAACATACCTAAGCAAATAAAGAGATGTGAAGATAAGTATCCACCATTTTGGTCATGAAGTCGAGGGTGAGATGTACCCTATCAAAATCACATGCCGGGGGTAGATTTCCATCGTCTCCTTGCAAACTTCATATTTGTAGTGGATCATGGAAAGCATTGGCGATGGACTAATTTGCAAAATGGGAACCATGTCCCTCACTGGCCGAGAGTCCAAAATGCAATGGAAGTCTAAAACTAGTTCCTGTGAAAGGTAATTGTTGATGGATTCTAACTTGACAGTTATGCAAGGATTCATAATGCCTAGATTTTGTGCGATGAAACCGCTCATCATTTTCTATGCAATACCCACTTTAAAGAATAATAATCGCGGATGGATCGCCATATAGTAAAGTTAGGAAGATGCCTTTGCCCAAAATCGATTTCTTCTGTTTAGTTGTGGAGTATCACCGTGAAGACAAAATTTGTTTCCTATAAAAGAGAAGTTGATGCATGTTATTTAGAAGGCATATAAGAAATGTTTTAATCCAGGAACATACATTCCAATTAGAGGATATTACAGTAAAAAGCTGATCTTGAAGTGAATAGAGGATTGGAGCAAAGATTGTAGGCTAAAGTTGAGAAAGGGTCCAGCTAGTTGCAAGAGCCTGGTCTAGAAGGCCTTGACCGACAGCCCATTAAGATTTAATTTCCATCCATGCCTAGTATATTTGTTTGATTTGTGACAACCTTACAGAAGGCATAGACTACACCTTTGCATGTGTGGGAAATATTGAATGATGATCAAATATACGAAAGCCAAATAGTATTAACTGAATACAGCACCAATGCTTTTTTATCCTCTAGCACATGCCAAGCATGTAATGACATGCTTGTCAATGCTAACTTGTGTCATGCAAATTTGCTAGAGTTAAAAGCTTTTGAGCATGCATACCATCAGCTGATACGTGCTTTGAGGATGCGAATCCATGCATTTCCATAGCATATTTAGACAAGTCATAATTTCACGAACGTAATGATATGAAAAAATAGCTTCCATGTGTACAAAGACGTTCCCCAATCACATGATTTGATGTCTGTAACAAGAAGGCACTCCTTACCACGAGATTAGTGCCTTTGCTAATATGAAGCCATAGGCTCATGCATGTAACTTATTCTGTTACATGGGGAAAGAGTAGGTTATCTTTGGAACTTTCATATTGATCTATTTTAGACTTGAACAAGGTATTTGTTCAGTAAATTCAGGTTATATGTTTTTTGAATACGTGACGGATGAACCTAAACCCTGTCGATTGCAATCATTTGGAGTCCGTGGTTCAGCTCGAACCACTGGTCTACAATAAATCCAACTATCTCACATGCATTTAAACCGTGACTTTTGTGATAAAGACTAAACAACTCAATGTAAGACAATAAGATACCTACACAACACAGCAGAGGATTATCATAAGAGTTATCACAATAACCTCAACAGAGGATTCTCATAGTAGGAGATTATCACAATAACCTCTTGAATCGCATCGGCTTGTTAATATCTTAAAATGAATCTTACGTCAGATATAAACCCTCCTCAATTTTCAATTTATATGTCAACCTTCCCTCACACAAAATACCTGCCTCAAGCAGGCCTCGCCATGGGGAGGATTAACCCTCTAATACAATGAAGGAGATGGAGCAGTGTGGATAATCAAAACATGGGTGTCATCACACTTTTACGATTTCTTTAGGGCTTCCCTTTAGAAGCAGTAGACCAAGATAGGAGGTGACTAGGAATTGACATAATAATAATAATAGTAAAGGAGGGAATTTAGCATAATTATTGTGCCTAGATTATCCATTTCTATATGCATCTTCAAGTTCTCCTCATAAAAGTTATATTCTCCCAAACAAAATGGTTGTTCTGAAGAAAACTTCTTAAGTCGCCAACAGGATACTTTTACTCACTCATTCCATACACCGCAATTATGAGTATATAGTGTTTATCAATGTCTGCAAGAACAGGATTCTCTCATGAAGCTATTATATTAGGTGCTTTTCTCATCCATGTGTACCAGGTTTTGTCAGTTTCCGATGTTCAAATCTTGATGTTTCTACACCCCAATGGTCGCAGCTTACGTGGTATAGGCAAGAGATATCCATGTTGCATCTCTCAACCGAAGACAGCATATACCACAGTCGAGGAGAGACATATTCTGACGCAGGTGCACTCGACTACTACACCATCGGATTCACGATCCTATGACCTGACTATATTGGGCCTTCCGGGTAACTTCCTCGCTTCGCTTTATAGTCATTTATGATTGATGCTTTCATTGAAATATGAATACGATTTCACTTGGTTGCCTTTTGAGGGAATATCAACCCCATATGGATTTGTCTGACATTTTTAAAATATAAAATATGGGGTTCAAACTTCACCAAAATAATTCAATATCCTAATAAAACTACTTTAACCAATATATCCAGAAGTCAAGCAGATTATTTTCATCTTGAATCTATGTTTTTTTATATAACAACCTATTCAATTGTTTTAGGACATGGTCTATGGTTTCAAGAATCTGTTATTTTACATAGGTGAGGACCCTGCATGGCTTGAGCTGGCATCCGCCAACCCTGCTCATGCATTATATCCAATTCTAGTGTGCTCCAATGTTTCACCTTGCCAGCAAAGCAAAATAACAAAGCCAGAGATCCTAATCGAGGTCCAGAGATAAAGGGAGTCTAATCCGCCCAGGATCTACCAGAGCCGGTCCAAAATGGGAAACGCCAATTAGGTGCGTGGAGATATTGATCGCTAGCACTCCCGCGATGCATACAGATGATTTTCTGTGGAGGCCCATCGGGGCTCTTCTATGCCCATCACGGAATCTTGAGGAGATCAAAGATCCAAAGTTTGACACTCATTGGTTTTGACACCACGTCTCTCACCAACAGGTGCAGCAAAGTGTGCACAGGAGGAACTCATCTGCGGGAATGGTTTGACTTTCAAGGCATGCAATTAAGAGTGTTGAATCCATCAAGATAGAAATTAGATCTATGCAACCGGAATTTGCTATCTTCATTCAAATTTTTGGCCTTCGACTCAAAAGGGTAGTTTCCTACAATCCAAAGAGGGAGGCGGATGAGCAAGCTCGCATATACTTGTCCTTTTGAAAGTGCGGCCCATGTTTGATCCTTCCGATATTTATTCTCATACATCAAAGCCATTTAGCATTTTCTACTGCTACGGAAAGCGCTGCTTTGTCCATCATCAAACTTCTTATCCGTGAGTATCACTAAATAAAAATCATGATTGTCTTCTAAGTGGAGAGATCGCCAAATGGTAACGTAAGACTATCCGCGGCCGAGGGCTCATTAATTTGCCATTAACCTTTAATACCACTGGCGGTGAAAAGATAATGATGAGACAAATATGCCAGTCTAGATAGCTTGTGGGTGTTGAGAAATCACGCGGGAATAAAGTGAGTGCTAACTGGTTATATGTCTCATGTCGAAGTCCGAAGCTTTCACAGACCGAACAACTTGCTTCAACCGATGTTCCGTATGTCATGAATTCTGCTATTCTTTCTCAAAGAAGAAGGCGAATCATCTCCATCTCTTATGGAGTTAGTGGCCTTCGCGGACGATGAAGGTCCATAGACAGCCGTAGAATTGAAGACTGCCGCATTTCGTCATCAATCAACTTCGCTTATGGGCACTATGAGCCGTTTCGTTGTGACCCGTGGTCCGAATCACGCGAGTTGGCTTTCTCAGAGCAGCAGGATGCGACTTCCTGATGTTAAGATGAAGCCTCTGACGGGTGCAATCACTGTGCTTCCTTTAAAATGTGATCCCGGGACCGGCCAACCAGAATTTTGTTCCTTTGTCCGAGTTGTTTCTAAGTTCTGTATAGTAGCTTGAAGCTGAACTTCCGTCTTCTTAACGCGGCTGGTGGTGTCTTTGTTCAAATTTTATGATTCACAGCCTAGCTAAAGCAAAGTTGTATTTAATTCGGCTACCGCCTTCAAGAGTCCGAACTTGTGAAGTACCTGAGATCAATGCAGAACGATCTCAGGAATCCAGGCACCGCTTATTCTCATTCGCGAAGTGCTCTTGAGTCCCGGTTTTAGCATGTATCTCGAACATCCGTCTTTGGTACTCCAGGCACTTTTGGACGAGGAGGAAACAAGAGGCTGAAGCGTAACGAGGCCAGAATGGTGGAAGCAAAGGCTTTGAGAAACTTGTTGAGGGAATTTTCAACTTGTGTGGACTGAAGAAGGGACATTTATGATATGACGACGACGGTTTTTCGAGGGCTGGGGAGGGTTGTGCTTCGTGACGCAAGACTTTCTTGGAGTTCCAGATAGCAGGAATGACAAAGGTCAATGACTGGAGGCCAGGAAGGGGCTTCGGTGATTTGTAAATGCCAACCGGCTCAGCGTTGATTGATGATGGCTTGGCAAACAGCTCTATAGTCATCAAGCGCTTAACCTGGAGGATCACCTCGATATGATCAACTTGGCGAAGGTGCTGGAACATGATTTAGCCAATCTACAAACCGGGTGGAGTAAAATGGCAATGATATATGAAAATGTTGGTTTATGGGTGTTCTTGATGAAATAAATCCATAGAACTTTTCTCCAGCAATAACTTCCACAAAGGCTTCATGGGTTTGGGCAATGTTGTGAGCTTGTGAGGGTGGCCGCTGTGATGTGGTGTTTTGGCCACATACCGTGACATCATAACTCTGAAATGCCTTCACCCTAAAGAAGGAGTCCTTCTAGGTAATTGCACCCAGCCAAAAAGAACTGGATTGAGAGTGATACGATTTTGATCCAACATTGTTTGGCAACCCCGACCGCCTTGATGAAATGAGCAACGAATCAGCTCTGAGTTGAGGGATAATGTGGAGTTCTTGTTTGGAGAACTCAAACAACCCCCGCCTCTTCAACAACTTCGATTTGCACCTTCCAGTGCGGATCGCCACAAATCCAAGCAATGAAAATAATGGTAATCGAAAGAGCCGGATCCATTGGGCAAAGTAATCGGGAAAGAGTAGGAAGCTGGGAGGTAGCCATGGCGCATCGACATAAGGAGCGAAGCATGGAAAAGCGAAGCGGAGTTGCAAAGCTGGCGTTTCAGGGTGCCATTTTTCGTGAAGAGGTTTGAAGTACCGAAGTGGTGGTGCTTCGAATCCGCTACAGCGTGATGGCAGAGATGAAGAAAGCTTCCCAAAATGCAAAATTTTGGTTAAGTCCTGCCAACTAAGAGTGAATGAAGGTGAAGATGAACCGGAGTGAACTGTGAGGATGGGACGCCATGAGGAGGTATGGTAATGATAGTGGGATGGTCGTGGATATTAAGGTTAGTGGCACCCGAGAGTCAAACGCTTTTAAAGATGGTGGCGTATTACCAAAGAAATACAGAGGGATGGTACTATGACGTAGATTTATGCTAGATAGCGCTAATCTTAGATTGAATGTGTTTACTAATAATACCGTAAATGCGATTGGACCACAGAGGGGCAGCCCGAGAGTGGCGGTGAAGAGAGCAAGGTTGGCGTAGAGGAGATCACCGGGGCCAGTTTCATGGGATATGCCCAACACCATGCCGAAGAATCTCGCAATGAATGGATTACTTTGTTGATGAATGTTTCACCTTCTTAGAAGCCGCGAAACTGCGGGATCCCGATGGATTCGGGGTGGGCCGGGCGGATCAGCCGACATCCCCGGATCCCACTAACTGCGATGACGTGGTACCGTGATCTGACTGACTCGAGCAAGACTTATTTGATCCTCGTATGCCTCAGGCTGCCGAATCCGAGTAGCCGGGCTTTAATTTAAGATTTTGTACATATGGCTAAGCCCATAGCCGCATTAAGCATGGGTGATTTGTAATTTGTTTTTGATGCCCCTTTTATAATATAAAATATGTTGCTACTCACTCTTGAATCATTCCAATCTGATGTCGCCTGTGTTTATATAAAAATTTAAGGCGAATTTAATAACCGTGAAAGTGGGTAATGGAGTGCTATCCAATTCAAATGAAGTTGAAACACACTAGGTCCGATAGCGACCAAATGCAATGGAAACTTCCTCTAATTTCTCCGAAAGTTCTTTCAGATTCCGAAACGAAGAAGAACTATGACTTCTTCCTTGACTGCCTTTGCTTGGATGTGCTTGTTTCATGCCATGATTTCCTTTAGTTGTTAAGTTAAGAAGAAATGTGAAGATATGCCCTCGCTAAACCTCATCCAACTATTGTAATTGATAGATTCCACTCTTTGGCGCAGGGGACTGGCGCAATCGTGAGCCATTGGAAATGTGAGAGGCCAAATGTAATCCAATTTGCATGTTTTTTCAATGCCCTCGCTCTTCATTGCTTTGGATCTCGGCCTTAAATCTTTGTATGGCTTCACTCCGTTCTTTCCTCCTGGGTAGAATTCTTTGTCTTTGAATTTCCTTAGTGCCTTTGTGGCAAATTTTGAGAACTGGCCCTTTAGTCCGCTTTGGTGCTTACCTCAAATGATCCTTCCATGATCGTGCCATTTAATCTTAATTGATCAAAATCCGCTTTTCACCTCGGCCGGGTCGAAAGACCGCTATTGCTCATAAAAGATGCAGGCCCAAAGATATGACAGAAATCTGGATTCTTGGAATTACTATGGTTTTTTATGTTTACAAATTAACCATCTCTCAAGGCTGATGTTGACATTGACAAATCTCAGGATCGAAAGCATTATGATATGGCTATCCCTTCTGGAAGATATGATCCGGCTTCAATTCTCGAAAGCAAAGGAAGGGGAAAGTAAAGCCAAGATGATTACTTTGAAGCCAAGTTAATATTCTGGCCTCGCATGTACTGAATCAGTCCGAATATGAAGATCTTGGTGGTGAACATTTGAAGATCCACTTTACGCCAAATGGAGGAGCATCGACATCACTCGAAATCATGTACCGTAATTCATGGTCCACACCTCTTTGATTCCATGAACTTGAGACAAGATTTCATATTGTCCAGGGGCTTCCATCCACCGGAGTTTGCCCTGGGCTATGAATAGGAATTGGGAGATCCGGATTCCGGCACTTTGAACTATTGCAGCATCCGGGATATTTCCTTCTTGACTTTTTGATCTCTGGCCAAGGCCAAACCTACTTTGCTGACGAATGTTGCCTTTCTTTCAGTCCCTTCTGGGGATTGGTAAGTAAGGGGCGGTAAAGGTTTGTTTTGTCCTTGCAACTGCTAGATATATTCATGTAATTTCTTTGCATAATATCAAAACCGCTTTTAACCTAAAAAAAAAAAAAAAAACAGAGATGAAGAACATACTCAAAGGCATGGAGAGCCTCTACCAAACCAATTTGAATGGTGGCGCCCCTGAGCAAATTTTGAAACCGGCTATAAGCCCACAAACAATAGGTAGTTTTTCCCTGCCCTGCGGATGAATGTGTAAATAATCCGGGCTATGCTTCGATGGCTGGTTTACAAAATGAACATCATGATCATTAACAAGTTCCGGTGGAACAGCCAAACGCTGATGATATGCGTGTATAAGACCTTAGCCGACCGCAAAGAGTATTGTCGCTAGCGCACAGCCTCCGCCACCTTGTGGCAATAACCGAGAACCAGACAGCGGCACGGTGCTGCGCCTTACTTCGCCGTATCGCACCCAATACCGACAGACATCATGCCTGAGCTGCTAAGCATCCTTGAAGAGCGGGCCAAAATAATAGCCTATTAGAAGAATCTTATGCACGTGGGTATCGTCGCATTGAAATGTCCTCCAAATAGGGCCTTCACGAGTTTACAACACCCTAAAATTTCTATGAGGAAGAACGATCGACATTAAAACCATGTCCTGCTATGTTTGAGTAGAGATGGGTCTAACCATGGTATAGCCGCGGACCTCACGAGGAACTTGACGGGTGTGACCCTGAGCTTCTCGTGATGAAGCCGTGGGGGTCTTCAGACTGTGAAACTGCAGAGAAGATAAGCATCGGGCTGATAGTCATGGTGAAAACCAATTAAAGTACAGACCAAGAAGAGTTGCGCATCCGAAAGACATCGAAGTACCCATGGACGGTCGCCCGAAGGCGGAGATAATCCGCACAACATGAGACTTTAATGCAAATTTCGGTGAATAATTTCAAAGGATCAAATTTAGAGGAGCAAGACTCGTTATAAATGTGATGGCTGGTTTGTTGATGGGTGAAAGTATACGTTAGGGCCTACATAAAAATTACCAAAAGGTACTTTTTGTGTAATTTCGCGTATACATAATTGTATTTTAAAGTACCTAGACTACATGATTGACAAAAGAAATTGTGTTAAGTGTTCAAGAGAGTAGTATTAATAAGATGTTAGCAATTTGTGATGTCAAGAAGATGTTAAGAACCAAATATCATCATCTTGACTACCCGCATTTCTAGGTAGTTTCAAAACATGTAGGCCCTCTACGATCAACAAAAACTTGATCTTGGCAACAACAAAATAATGACGGAATCTTGAACACAAGACGAGGCCAGTTTCTCTCTCTTTACTTTGGCGTAATAATTTTGCTCAAATTCGGATTGTTTCTCGCCAGCATCAATAGGTTTGTCTTATGAGCATCATATGCTTGAGGAAAGAACAGCACCAATAGCAAATGCCGACATCTACATTGATATGAGGCTTGTCCCAATCGGGTGGAACAAGAACCGTATCTTTGCTAACAAAATCTTCAAATCTTGAAATGCCGTGATCCGCCTCAGGGATTCCAAGCTCCAAGAGATCTGGGCCACCGTGAGTTTATGAATGGATCGACAATACAGCGAGTCTAGGAATGAAGGTTGCATAGGGAACGAACTTTGCCCAAAATGAGAGGTCTTGATGTTAGAAGGTGCATGAGCTCAACATCAATAACTCCATTTGCGGTGATCCGCGGTGATTTCTTTACCCATTAACATGACCAAGAAGAAGAATGCAGGTGACACTGAAAGTACACTTTTCTGGATTTTAAACTTCACTGCATCATTACATTTTTGAAAAAACAAGCACCACCTGTCAAAAATGTTCTTCCATGGGCCATATATGCAGGAAATCGGGCCCCAAAATTTTGCAGCATTGTCTTCGATAATCTTAAATACGTAGCTAATGATGCGCTGAAAATGGATGGTGAATTTGATAACCAAAAAGGCACCACTCCCAGCAAAGTGCCCCACGCATGAGGAAAGTGGTTTTCAATTGATCCGACGTGATGAGACGACATACCCTCAAACCATCCATAGCTGAGCACATTTCGCGGCCTCGCTAATTCTTCCGCGCTAATCCTTGGCCCCTCGTGAAGGGTAATAAGAAATTGATCCTGCTCCGGTGGCCTAATTTAATTTCCTCAGAGGTCCACGCAAATGCGATTTTGCCGTGTAGAGAGAGTGTCATGTCGCCAAGGATCCGGGCCAGTATACTCGTGGTAGGGAAGACAGAGAAGATCGGGACATTGAGGAGCCCAACACGACAAGTATTTTGGAGCTTCTTCCGAATCCACGTCCGAAAGAGAGATGGCTCCAGCATGCCCAACGTAGTCGAGCTTACTCGGGGCCTTATCCACGGTGGCATCTAATGCTATCCGTGGATGACAAGTTGATCGGTCACCAATAATGAATGCTTTTAGCTTTGGCGAGGAAAGGTCGTCCCATCAGCATTTGCAATCACCGATCTTCACCAGCTTCCAAACATCAAATCTTAAGGAAATTTCAGAGATCCCCACACCGCATGGAGCAGAGGGTGACGCCTTTGTGGGTCGCGGATGGGCCATTGGCAAGCTTGATGTCATAAGTGGCAATGATAAAGTTGTTTTGATGCCCAACCGCCTTCAAGTTTGTCCGGTGGATGAGGTTGACGGTAATTCACTCGCCATCGACGGCATATCATATGTTGATTTCCACCGCGGCATGTACCATTGGAGAGAAGTGGCCACAACACTACCAAGACTGGTAGGGTAACTGCTCCTGAGGACAGACAGCAATTTGAGAATAGTAGCAAGACTCGTGGGAATCTTTAATTCTTTTGCCAAATTCTCTTGGAGTCTCTAAAGGAATACGCAGAAAGGATTTGCAGTTCCAACGGTGCGGAGTCCGAGGTACGACACGAGACTTCCCTTTGAGGAGTTCTACTCAGCAGAATGTTAGGCACCGCCAACTGCGGGTTTTGGACATGGAGCATGATCCCGACACTGCCGCGACGCATGTGGTGGTAGCGAACGCTAAGTGTTTGGCACTTCAACAGCCTTGTAGTTTCTAAGAATGCTTTGGTGCACCTTAGTACGACATGAAGCATTAGCCATGAAGATCAGATCGTGCATCGCTTTGTGTTCATCATCGCCGCACAGTATCCATGTTAATGGTGCTGCGCCTCATGATGATTGTCAACGCATGATGCTCAACTGACCAGACCAACCCACTGGATGGTCGTGACCGGAGGATTTCAAGACCGTAGATTTCCTGAGCTTGTTGGATTCAGGAGGTGGAGGAAGGCTTATTGAGGTCTCTCGCTGATGTGGTGGTCGAGGGTTTCTTCAAAACCGGACGTGGGCCCGGCTTTGGCTATTATTGATTCCACCCGTGAGTTGGTGCCACGAAGATGAACCGGGCTTCATTTGATTTGTTCCCTCGAAGCTGAACCTCGGACTTGCGAAGTCAATGACATGCCATGGTGGTATGACCCCATTCTGATAGTGATAGCACTGCGGCTTTTAGAAGGATTAAATGAGTTCGAACCTTGACCCCCTAGGATTGTTGGGGTCATTTAGGATCATGGATATTGTTGAGGGCGGATAGGATTGTTGTTGTTGTGGATATTGCTGTATGGTCCGCACTGAAAGATCATCTTCGCCTAAAGTGTAGGATATAATGGTACACTTTCAGTAGAATGATTGCAATATATTGAAACGCTTATAGCAGAGGAGGGCCATTGGTGGAATTGCACTCTTTAAAAGATGACCTTACTGCGATGTGACACCAAATTTGACTTCGCTGGAGGAGATGTGATTGAGGCTGGGTAATCGCGATTCGAGGAACCATGATGATAGAGGGGTATGAACGGAAGCTCCCCGAGGAACACCCGGAGAAGAGACATGATTGACGAAAGATCGCAACATATTTGAGGATGGCCCAAGGTCCAGGGACGTAATTGGCCATGAGACTTAATGGCGGAGACTCTCAGAAACCATAATGGTAACTGCCTCATGCGGATACCTTTGGCTTCGCCGGCACTAAGAGACGATCGCGAAATCACGATCTGTGGGTTGTTAGCTGAGATCATTACTATTTCCAAAGGACTTTGTTGCCATGAGCCACTGACATGAGGGGTGCCTCTCTCTACGTAGTATGAAAATGTGGAACCTGGAGCTGAGGGGCCGAATGACCATTGAGAATAGCCAAGGCCTTAAATTCCATTAGGCACTTTGATCGAGGGGCTTCCTTTGTATTCTAAAAATCGGATATGTGAGCTCGAGATTTTGAATGGGGAGACTGAGTCCGAATCCGCGCAAAGCGGTGGAGCATATGAGAATATATCCTTGAGGCATGCTTCATGGCCAGAGAACAAGGTGGTGGCATGGAAACTCAAAACTGTGGTCCGAGAGGGGCCCGCGGGCAAGGGCCCCGGGTGTCAGCTCCCCCCATTTAACTTGAGATCAAAAGAATGTTGTAAACCTGAACCGAAAAGCCGGAAGGAGGGGAAGACTGGAAATTCATGAACATGAGGAGGGCTAAAGGAGACATGAGGATAGGCCATCCCAGCTTGGAGGAGAAGAGGCTATGGAAGGCAAAGGATGCATGGCGATAAGGAACAGCCACCGCCGAGTCCGGCAAAATAATGATATGTAGGATGAATCCCGCAAGATGGTGTATGATCAGTTATAAGCAATGCTTGCAATAGGGGGTGACCCTGGTCGGTGAGAAATCCGATAATGGTGGGTGGGTGGAAGCTAGACTGAAAGGTCATGAGTATGACGACTCCTCTCACGTCAAGACCATGATTTCGCTGAAAGCAGCTCTTCTGCGGTATAATCGGGATGTCGTGCTCCAATCGAGCCTAGCTTGGATCGAAGGATTCTCTGTGAGTGAAAGCACGAAAGAGATATATAGAGGGGAGAAAAAAAGAGAACCAAGACCCTATGAAGGCGATGTTGTTTATGTCCGGTCAGATCTCAAGCAAGACAGCCTCTATGAGGACCCTTGATCAAACAGAGAATCCATTGCCGAGTGTCACGGATTTTGCAAAGAGAGAGAAGAGAGAAAGTAAAAGAGAGAACAAGACTAAAACAGAGTGGAAATAAGACTTTGATATCACCTCTATAATACGAACTCCTCGCGGAAGCTAGAGGAAAACAATCGAGATAAGGCCAAAATCTCATCTAAAAACTCTTGAGATCTGGATCGCTATATATAGTATAACGAATTTTGGGCTCATAAGGTATGCGGCAGGCCTCAGCTACTAACCCTTATCAACTGATTTTCTAGAAAATCATTTCATTAAAAAATTGAACTTCGGGCTGATCTCTTGACTATGCCTCCCACCTGGAGGCCGGCCATTCTGTCCCTGTTCGGTCTCTTGATCATGGTCCTTCCTGCGGATTTTGGTGGGGGCGTGGGTCTACTACTCCGATGCTTGACCTCGATGTCTTATTCCTGGCCCCCGCCCAAGTGAATAGTCATAAAATTCGATTTATTGTGAGGCAATAATAACCAAAATACTTTGTGCGACTATAGCCCACCCCCATTTTCTTGTTTTGAAGTTCAGACCAGCCATGACAAATTTCCTAGTACATATGTCTGTTATAGTGGTAATTTCCATCCACTCCAAAGAGTCTAGCTTTGCCCAAGATACAAATGTGAGATATCCTCAAGGCTCATTTTTGCTTGCAACTTCCCAAATATCATTTTGTAAGCCCAATGCTTAGAAGGCTATATCTCATGTATTAAAAAGCCTTGCAAATACGTATTACATGATGCACAAACTGATGAGACATGTATGAATGTTATGGCATGTAATGATCGAAGAGAATAGTATCTTAAACAAGTGCCTCATGCTTAGTCTAGTGGTACCACACCAGGTCCAGTGAATGAGAATCTCGCCAGAAGTTCAGACCGCATCAGACTGAATCGCTGGGGCCAAACCCACGTGACGAATGTAAAGTGGTTGGGGCAAAATTCAACAAATATGCGTGGTGGTCACATGTCCAAATTCGCCTCAACCAAGCAATGTAGTGTGTGGTGTGGTCACATGTCCAGTTTGATGTCACGGAAGTATGGACGCTAAATATACTATCTATCTATCTATCTATCTCAAACATTCTTTTGCCTTATTGAATCACTTAACCGTAATTGTACAGGAGCAAAGTGGAAAAAAATACCTTGAGGCATTACTACATGTCCAAGTATGCCCACAACAACATGTACAACATTAGGGGGCACGTATGTTATAGTCGGCCCTGCAAGAAATGCATGTTGTGTCATGAAAGTATGCACACAGAATCTATATGCTAGAAATTTTCTAGAACTAAAAGCTGCAATACCTAAAAGCATCTCATCAGCAATGAAGTATTCATACTCAATCTCATGAGAAAGTTGCATTTAGATACATGCAGTTTTTTGCCATTCTTTCTTCTGTTTGAGGCATTTTACCAGTAGTCTTGCCTAGAAGGCAATCTGTTTTACCTTAAATGCACAAAACAAAATTCACAGATGGCCTTTTTTCCGACATTGTTTTCTCAGCACGCATTGCCACAGTAAGTATTGCCACAATTGCCTCATGAGTTTTACATTACAAATAGGCTACTTGTGAAATGAGAATAATTTAATTTGTTTCTAAAAGATTGGCACAAATTAGCATGATGTCATTGGAGAAAGAAGCATGGTACCTATTTGTATCTACATTTACAATATCTATAAAAATGAGGATAAGAATTATTTACAATAAATGGCTAGCACTTTAGAGTATAGTCATAGCCACACTGTATAGTTTGGTATGCTACAAAAGAGGCATAAGCTTTATACAATTTGTTTGAGAAAGTATGCAATGTTTGAAATTATGTGTTTGGTATATTGTATTATACAATATTTCCTTGATTGATGCGAATGCCATCACCTATGAATCAAAATGCAGTGGTGCTGCGCACCAAGACATAATACGTCTTGAGTCACAAAACGTTGAAACAAATATCAGTTTCTTATAGCATGTCCAACACATGAAACGCCTTAACATATTGGATCTTATTAGTATGTATATTGTTTTGCAAATGCCTTCAAGAATTCAGCAAGGTCCTTTCAAAGAAATGCCGGGTATGTTAAATGCTCACTTAAATGCCTCCTCATTTTTATAAGTAGCTCTTTAGAACCTTGGGTAATTGTGGCCAACATTTTGTCTAGATCAAATATATCCATATGCACTTTGTTTTTCATTTCACATTCGTAGTTTCCTATGCATATTCTAAATCATCATAGATTGTAGGAATAGATTTACAGTCGACTAGCACATTGTGGGAAGATGAGATTTTTTACTTACTCAGAGACCAAGGTTAACAACCTAGGCTAGATTATGCCATTATATCTTCATGTAACATTGGAATATCACTGCCTCTTGCTGGAAACACTCCTTCCATGTCCTGCACCTACTCACTACTCTGAGGTCCCCATTGTGACGCCTCCTTAACATATACGACGCCGCACAGATAATACGTGGGGACTTTTCCTCCCATGGCGAAGCCCATCCACCATTATGTGGCCCTCCTCGCCTAACTCCGCCATCTTATGGAGGATGCTCGAGTGAAGGGATAATGCAGGGTTACCCGCCCACGCCTTCAATGGACTCCTGTCGGCTGAATACAAAGTTAGCATACAAGATAATTATATCATAAATACTCACCACGAAGGGCGTACATCCATCCAACCGAGAACAACAAATAAGATGCATCTAATGGGACAGAGAAAGTGTCATTCCAAACCCCTCCTGCTCTGCACTCGCCCATCTCCAATGAGGATCGACTCCATGGTGGTCTCAAGAGACGATCTGGCATGGCGGTTGGCATAGGAACACGTTAGGTTGTCCACTCCATCCGGCTTCTGTGCACACTTTGGTGTGATGAGCCTAATCCATGCTATGGCATCACTATAGCTCTCCTGAGACGCGACCAAGGTATCACCCTTCTGTTTCCACTCCAGGTTCACGGCCTGGAGGAGGCAGGTCAAGTTCTCCTGTGATCATGGTGGTTCCATGGTGAGCTTGTAGGAAGGCAGCTGCATCGGGCACTCTCTGCGATCCATACCCTCGGATTTACTCACCCTAAATCTACTCAGTACAGAGGCTCCCATAATGGTCACACCTTGGCACCCTAGAGTGTTTCCAGGACTTCCATACCTGCCCTCACGACTGCCATCGTGCCTAGCCCCATCAGAGGGAGTCCTGAGCCTTGGCAGCCTGCAAGACCCCACCCGGTCAGCATGGGAGCCGGGGCTCTGCAACAAATTAAGCACCCCTAAGCACCTAATGCTGGAAATTCTTGCATTTCATTTTATATCTTTTCTATAACCCTCATGAAGCTTTGAAATTTGTATTCCACATGAATATGAATGCGTTTCAGCAAAATTTCATCAAAAAATAAAAGAAAAATATTTTTAAAAATATGTTAAAATAGCTCCTGAAAGCAACCCCTAAGCACTATGTCACACAAAAGTGTCCCCCACTCTGCTTAATTCACTTAATTTCATCACCACACTTTCTTCTGTGCTAAGCTTATTCCAGCATCCACGACTCACATGGTCTCTGTGCATGTGTGCCAAGGAATTGGGAATTAAAGGAGCTACTAGGAGCGTGATTTAAAAGCATATGGTAAGTATAGTCTTACCCCTCTAATCCTCGCCATGGAAGTTTAACAGAGCTACTTCATATGAACACATCCATCCATCCATAATAACATAATCCATAACTAAAGTCGTAACTTAATACTGCCATGCCAACCTAGCTTAAGAATAACCAACTAAGACTCCAAGAACTTTGTAAACCTAAATTAGCCTTAAAGATATCAATCAGATTATCTTACTAACCCGAACTCCAGCCTTTTGATCCATTGTCATGAGGGCTTCCATCTCTTTGAATCATGTTCAAAGAACAACCTGGGTAAGTTCAAGAATAGCTTGTGTTTAAGCGCTTCAAATGCTTCCTTCTTTCCTGGACTCACTTTTTAATAAACGTAGGATAGCATCCCACTTCTATGGCCCAAGTTAGCATTCTCATGTTGTTTGGGAATCCTAATGCTTCCTGAACCCATATATATTAATTAAACTTTAATTAAACCACTTAGATATTAATTCCTTTAATTATAGGTTATTATCTCAATACCAAATTCAGCATAGCCACTTAATCCCTTTATACTGTCCCCTTAGTTACAATACCCCATGGTGGAGCAGACTTTTACCGGGTGATTTGTCAAGATATTTTGAACATACCGGCAACATTTGGAACATCACACCAAATTTCATAAATATACACGCCATTAAGATGATTTCACCATAGAAATTTTTAAACCAATAAATAATTTCTAAAAGACAAGATCATAGGATTCCATCCACTTTTACTAACAAGAAGACTTCGTTGACTATAGAAAGCACTGGCCATAATGTTATAAATAACAAGTGAAATTATTGTTTCAGATCACATATTAAGTATATGATACAATATTCTCATAAAGGTTCCACTCATGCTTATACCAGGTAGAATATAAGAGCGGTGCAAGCATTTTGAAGCACAAAACAACCACGGAAGCCAGTTGACATCTAGGTATGCTTAGAATCTAACGAGGTGACATTGAGGAATAAGGCCTAAATTGAAGGTGCCATGGATCTGTGTCATAGTTTAGACTCAGATGCCCATAAAATAAATCCATTAAAGATTTCCATCTATCTATCTAACTCATATTTTGGATCGACCATAGCTACGTCCATGTCATGGTATTTTTATACTACCAGTGGTGACATTGAGGAATAAGGTCAAATGAAAAGGCAAGCAGCAGATCTTGTGCCGGAGAACTCAGAGAATAGATGGCCAGAAAATAAATCCATTAAAGATTTTCATCTATCTATCTATCCGAGAGCTCGGATCGACCTATAGCTACATGTCCATATGTGCATGGCTTGGCATCAGTCTGCCGGATGAGTTCCTACGGAAAAATAAACAGAAATAAAAAGACTCATGGCTTTGGTTGACAGAAATTGTTAGCTGTGAATCAAGCTTATCCCCAAGCATTCAAAATCAAGATTGTTGCCAAAGCTCCGATGTACTATACTGGAGGGTTCTTTCCATTCTCAATCAGATTTGAAAAATTAGATAATCCTCATCGCGTAAATTCACAGCTTATGTATTAACACGGAGAATGAGCATCCTAAGTAAGCAGCTTGCAATCTTTGCGCTTAATGGCCTCACGTGAGTCTCTTATCTATCATAAACTACTATGTAACCAATTGGTATCATTGATTCATCTGTCGTGATTATAATTCAAGCATAAAGAGACACCCCGCATCTTTGCCAAACGTGAAACAAAATTCTGTTTCATAGTGAGCCACCATCTCACCATTCTCATCAGCCCACTACACTTTGCCCAAGGAGGAAGCTTCCCCGGAATTTCATTTGCTAACTAAACACATAGAAATAAGTTTTAGGCTAACAACATACATCGATATAATCTAAATTGCATAAACATACTCCTTACGCCGGATAATTTTAAAAGATGATTAATTAAATTGTCAAATGGATGCTGTCAGCTGTGAGCACTTTGAATTTTCGTCTGCCTTTCCTTCAAAAGCAGTTTTGATAGATCAAGGCACGTGGCAAAGCCACAAAATGATCTATAGACTATTTCTCGCTTACATCCCGTGATATAAAAGTAGTGTCGAAGTAGCTATATTGATAGCAAGAAACACATGGCTTAATTACGACTGCCAAGCCTTTGACATTACTCTTTCAACATCAAGAAAAGCCTCACATGAGCAGTCAATTCTGATTATATTCTCAAAAGAACCAGATATGGCGCAATGAAGCTTCAAATTTCGCCTTTACTCGGCCACATCAGCCCGATTGCATCACGCATCATAAATCCTACCGCTTATCCGGCTACAACCCCAAAAATCTTTGCCGCCTATTTGTCACAAACTCCCTAAACAATCCTAAGCAATCGGCAGCCTCGGCCTATCTCGGCTTCACAAACGCCACAAGAACCCTAACTAATCCCGCATAATCGAAACCGCGCATAATTCTGGGTTTCCGGGAATTTAAGCAATCTCGAAGCGAAGTTGGTTATCCAACTGGTTTGCCGAATCAAGAATTACCAAGCGAACCTTTAACCCAAGCCGGGTCAGCAGACGTATTGCGGCGGCCGGGCTTGATTTGCGGATACGCCTGGTTCTGCCAACCCTTAACCCGTTACTCGCAAGATTAAGGTGGAGCGCTGAGCTGCTGGTGCCTCGGCCAATTCATCGTTCGGGCTTCTGTTAATCCCGTGGTGTACGATACAGCCAAGTAAAACTTTGCATGGTTATTACCTTTACGCAGTCGAGATTCAACATATTCGGGCTCCTTACGTTGTGGTCAGATCTTTTATAATCATAGTAACTAACACAAGATCTCTCCAATGGCTACATTTGTGTATAAATATTTCAGGCCGGCCCAAAGCAGATCCGGCCATAATTTTAAAACTCGCTTACTGGCTATATATTCCCAAAATTGTATGTGGTTTTTATGAGGTAGCAAAATCAAGAGCGGCGGCGAGGCTTCGTCTACGTAGATCTCGGGATTTTTACTAATTAAGCCTCGCCCATTTTGGGCGTATTCAAAATAAGAGACCTGCTTTGAAGGGGAGCATATAAGAAGAAAATCTGGTCTTCTTACCATTATTTTCACATCGCTGAATCGCTCTTCAACCCTTTGCAGCCATCCGCCAGCTTCCTTCCTTTCTTTGCCATGCTAAAAAATCCGGGCCTTAAATCTCCAGCTAACTACCGCACCTATAGCCAATGGGAAAAATAGCCCCTGCTTCTTGCACATCAATAAAACTGTGGCCGCAAGCTCGTGAAACGCTTTTGTGAGTTTATTTCTCAGATAATCGTATCAATAATAGCCCATATTTCAAAGACCGGCATAATGAGCCCTGTGCTTGGCGTAGTCTCGATTCTTCAAGGTCTCTCAGATGAGAGGATCCGGATATGAATTGGTCTTTGATCCCAGAAATTGACCTGATGACATCAAAAATGCGAGGAAACAGAAAAATGGGGCAGACCGGTGCATGGATGGAGAGAGAGTTAGCCAGAAATGGCAGCAAACTCCCATTTGAGTCGCTGCTCGGCCAGACCGTTTCCCAGAATCCATCCCTGCATGGTTCATTTCAAAGGACCCAGAGGGAGGCATCACCATTCACTATGCCTGACAGCCACGCCACGCCGGGCCCTCGAACTGCTGGTTCGCTTCGAATTTCTCCGAGCCCACGGGCGAACCCACTTGGTCTAACTTGTCTGTGGTTTCAATAAAGCAAGAGCACTGGAATATTTTATGACCAAACTGCTAGCCTCTATATGCTCCACCTTCAAAGGCTGCACTCAAACCTATACAAAGCGAAACATAAACTCACAAAGGAATATAAAATGTGCTTGAATATCTAAAACACAATACTGTCTCGGCAGTAGCGAGCATATATGATATCACTATTACCCAAAACATGGTATTTTGTCAACAAAACGTAGTTGATAACCACTTATATATTATGTAGGTGAAGCCAAATCCCTTTGACTGTGGTGTCTCCTCGAGGAGAAGTTATAGCAGGCAAGCAAATGTTGCACAGTAGATGCGTTTCAATTTTATTCAGGTTAAGGATGTGAAAAAAAGCTATTCAAATTCCAAATCAAATCCCCTGACGGAGATGGATTCCCCTCCACCTCTAGGCACCAAAGTGAGCACAAAATTATCTCCACCTTTGATACCCAAATCTGCAAGAGTCTCGCCTATTCCAAGCCTCACTGTCACGGTCTCCATCATCTTACCAGATCTGGAACTCATGTGAGGCAAACGCACAAAGCTTCCTGCATATTCTTTGATGTTCTTCCTAGTATGTGCATCAGCATCTGGAAGATTAATGAACACATCAAATGCCACAAATTTGTTCATGGGTATTTCGATATCCTGGATAAGCAGAACCGTTTCTCCTGCATCATTCTCTGCAATGGCCTCGGCCGCCATAGCTATGAGCTTGTTTGCTGCTCCCATTGAGAGTGAGACCTTGGTCTTTTTGTGAGGCAGCTTCATACTGGAACTGAAAGGATCCTTGAGCTTTTGAGACTTACCTGCTGTTTTGTTGCCAAATTCTGCTATTTTTGTAGATTTGAGCTTCGATTTGGTGCTCGTAGTTGCACCAGATTCAGTGGCCCTCGCAGTCAGCCATTCTGTAGGCATCTCTTGATATTTATACCCCAGAGCCTCTGTTGTCAAAGCATCCCTGATATAAACCTGCACCGGATCACCAAATTCGTCAAAAAATACAAACGAAGCATTGAGCCAATCTGCATCTTGAGGATCCGATCTGCCTAGACTTTTCCATATCACCCAAAGCCTGTCAATGTTGCAGTGATGACCAAAGAAAATTGGGTCTCGTGCTGCAGAGTACAGAGCCCCCATGTCTTCGTTATTATACATGACAGAATTATCTGCCCCGCACCAAACATGGACATAACCATGCACTCCGTTCTCAAAAACACCGCCAATATTTGTGGATCCGTTAAAATTGGAAGCTTGATCGCCATATCGGTATGCACCTCCATGAAACAGGCTTGCTGTTTTAGATCCGCTCACAATTTCCTGATACAGGATGGCATTATTATCAGCTCTGAGCTGTGCGAGGTCGTCTTGGCCCTCTGGAGCTCCTGGGGTCCAAGACAAATTGGCTATGGCAGGAGGCAAATGCAGACTGTTACGCAGGGAATCATTCATGACAGAGTATTGGGTATAAAGAGCAGGCATGCAATTGGGCAGAGGATCAGTAGCTTGCTGATTATCCCAATTCCAGAATGGCAGGGAGAAATTGGGATCGTTCAGTAAATTCTGAAGAATCCTCTCATGGAAATAAACGTACCACCTATGCCAGGCCAGGAAAAGCCAACTGAAATGGATATCAAATGCCAGATCTGTACCAGGCTGAACAAGAACATGGTCACACATTATGCAATGTATGTAAGCCTGGTTGATGAATTTGCGATTATCATCATCAGGCAGGGCATTTAGGAGCTCATATGCTTTTACATGCTTGTCAATGTATTCCTGATCCAGCAGATGCGCAGCCGGGCGGATTCGCGGTGTCGCCCGAGGAGCAGGAACCACAAAATCTTTGATTGCTTTGCTGGTTTTGAGACAGCAATTTACTTGAGGCTCATTTGTTGGAGTAGAAACCTTGCAGTTGCTTAGATCTGGTGGCACAATTGGTGCCCCCCTTGCTGCCTTTTCATTTCTCACAACAAATGGTAGCCCTGCTACTCCTCCTATAAGTATCTCTCTTCTCTTCATCTCCTTGTCATTCTCACTTTGGCTCCTCACCTTGCATTGCCTCTTCTTGGCTTCACAAGTTGCAAATTTAGAGAAAAGGTTGAATTTGCCATTAGTTGCAAGGGTGGGAATTTGGAGCCCTACCATGTTGCCCTCCATCTTTAGACAAATGTTTGTTGAAGCACTTCTTCTTTAATAGCGAGTGAGACTATAAAATTCAATTCAATTTTTGACAATGGGTGAGTCCTTGCCAACACATCCTCTTATTAAGGCATTTTCCTTCTCCACTTCCTTTGCTAATAACTTAGACACTTCTTATTCAACACGAAAACACGAAAAAAGTACTATCTATCTACCTATCTATTCAACACGAAAACACATTCGGTACAAAATTTGTTGCACAATTTGGCTTTATGAAAGGCAACACGTCCCTTTGACTAGAGGTTTCTTATGCATACAAATAATCAATTTAGATCCTCGAAATAATCATCTACTTCTTTTCTTCATGAGCTTTTTCATAGACATGACATGGCATGATATCACAGAAGTAACAACTCCACTATAACTTGGCATATATAAAAAACAATTATATTGCAGAATACAATATGTTTAGATATAGTAAGACTACCCATTGTACATGAATCTTAAATCAACGCTGGGCCATACTAAAAATGTTACAAATGTCGTTATCATTGATCACGACGTGGAATTGTGTATGTAGTTGAGTATAAAAATTTACAAAGAACGTGTCACAAGATCTTTGCATATCTTTTTCTATTTTGGACCCTAGAAAGATGCACATTTGAAAGCTACTAGATTCAATTTTTAGAAGATATATATATAATTGTCTAGTTTCTTCAGGAATGTGCAAAAGTGAAACGATGATTTTGTAGGGTTATCTGCGTTCAATCAAAAATAAAAAAGATTTTGTAAGGTTGAGTTTCTCTTCACTAGAAGGGATTAGGTTGTTTCTTGAAGCCACCATGAAAAATCAATATATTACAGGAATTAGTTATAGGATTAACTTTTGAATACACACCAAAAAAGGGTTTGTTTCCAAGTTACAAGATTCTTTTTTATACGATGTTCGTCTAATCACCTGAACAAATATAAAACCTTAACACAAATTAGTAGTTAAAGCTTATTGAAAAGTTATTCCTCCACCCAACCTGACCACCCACCAGTCAGACTTATTGGAGTATAAAGACAGAAGAAGGCATATCCTCGCATAACCTGCCTCTTCAACTAACTCCATGTCCAAAGAAGACGAATATCCTTAGAAGAATGTTGAGTTTGGAATAATGTCGCTTATTACAGACCTCCAAACATAGATGCCACAAGCAAAGATCTCTAGATTTTTCCTGCACTGATTTTTGCATCAACATAGGTTGTCTTAGGCTCAAACATCTCGAATATATATGCACGGCACAATAAATGGCATTAGAAGATTTGAGGACGGAGAGTACAGATAGATGGATATCTTGGGAGGAAATTAGTCGGAAACAAGTGGACTGATTGGATAAGAAATATTCATGACAAGTATGAGCGCACTGAGGGGTGCATGGGATGAATTCAAAGAATAACTCCTACACGCAGCACCCTGGATTAATAAGGAATGGTACTCACTGCAGAAATCTCCATAAGGCTCTCTGACCCTAAACAAACCATCCAAGGCTGGTCCTCTATGGCAATGTGATGAGAAAAAGCTAGCAGCAGCCCAAGGATGGTCATGCACTGCTAATAAAAATTAAAACTTTTATGGATTGCAGTTCATCGGAGCTGCAAACAAACGTAGTAAAGGTCCAAGTTTGATTTGGATGCTTCTTAGTCTCTGGTGGTCCTCACGTGGTGAGGTGGAAACTCCAAACCATGCCTTCACACATGGTTGATCTAATTTAGAGTCGGTCCTGGGCCGAGCAAACAAAGGAGCCCCACGATCACAATTCTCTAAGTTTCCTCGGGACAATAAAGGATAAATCTGAGAGCACCATAAGAACTTTGAGTCATTAGTAATCCTGGTTTCACAGAACAGAGTTAACAGTTTAATAAACAACCCCTTTCCACCTATATGGCTTAAAAGGACCTTGCTGATATTATTCAAATTACCGCCATAGCTCATAAGATGCCAAAAAGGAAAAGTATGACCCATTTCTGGAAATGCTTAGAAATTCCCATGGATTACATGATCTTTTATCTAACCAATCTAATACCCCTTTGATTTTGATGCCCCATGATGCAATGCAGGAGACTCCATTAGAGTTGGGAGCATGGATCAGGCCAGTGTGGAAGGTGGAATCTGCATTTAGGAGGAGTCCTAACTGTCCAGATCCGAGCTTGAAGAAAGCACTTATCCAGCTTACAAGAGGTGATTCATGCCAAGGCCATCAAGAAAGTTCTCAAACGGGCGAGGCATGTGAGATACAACAAATAAACCATACTTCACAAATCTCACCACAAATGGTGCTAGTAAAAGAGAAGCCTATGTTAAGCTCCTAGATTCTACTCAACTTTAATTTGTAGTGCTGGATAATTCTGCCAATATTTGGTAATCGGACAAAGAGTGCATTTTTTACAACTGTGACCTAGTAGATGAAGAATGATGTGGAAAATAGGTTTCAAGCAAACTTGTTGTTCTTAAACTTCATCTTATGCTGCTCTAAACAGCCATCACTTGGCTATTTTAATTTCGCTCATGGATCCATCATTCTTATATGTAGGAACTATATCTCCAACTTTTACCCCTGCTATGAATCCATTGGCAGGATCATGAAATTGGATTATTATTGTAGACTTATTAGGTATGTTTCGAGATATACCAGTCGATGCATCTTTTAGATGCAAATACAAAACCAACATTGCTCCCTCAAAAAACCCTTTCTGCCTGCTAAGACCTAAGAAATATCAGGACTTGTGTCTTATAGTTCCATTTGAAAATAAGACCTTCAATTGCAAATCCTAGAAATAGACGGTGATCTAGTTCCCAGCCCTAAGGAGCATCTAAGAATAAAAAATGTGATTCATAAACATAACTTTACTTAAACAGAAGTAGGGGAGAAAGTGTATCTAGATAAACTGACAAGAGTAAATCTTGTATTCAAACATAAGGAACATGCACCCATTATCATCACATGAGAAATATAGTAAAATCCTACCAAGAAATCTTATCAATATATCTTCCAATACAAGTTATTATGTTTCAGAGAACAACTTCATAGGAGAAAAGACTTGCCATAATGTAAAAAAGAAGACAACCATGGTTCAGCAGATTACCCACAAAGAGTCTTTTCGTGATTTTGAGCAATAACTTTGCTCAATCTCTTTAACCAATTAATCACCATAATGGAGGATGTCTCAGCATTCTAGGTGGAACCAAATGGTTAGCCTGAGAAGGGCAATGCACAAGCCACAAACAGTACAATGAACTCATCCCGGGCTTAACTCTCACCATAAAACAAATCATTGGCTAAGGTCCCCAAAAAATAATAAGGGCGAAGTAGGAAAATCCACCTCAAATTAATGCAGCAGCTGTAGAGGGAGATCATATAAACCTAAAGAGTTAATGGTCCAACTTTTAGGAAGCACCGTAATAAAGCAGACAAGAGAGAACAAAGAAAAACAACAAGCATCAAATTGTGCAATAAAATTTTAAGAGCAAGGTTCATAGGCTAAACTCCCAAGGGCAATAAGCATGGTTAGAACTATAAAATAACAAAATTTTAATTGAACTGGAGCTTTAAAAGGACTACATATGAAACTAGCTAAAGAGGAACTGGGATAGAGCTTAGATAAGAAAATGAATAATGGAGCTTTACACTATCATGTTTGCATAGGTAAAATTGTGCAAGGCAAAGAACGCAGAAAATCTAACCAAATTAAGCAGCTTAAAAGGATAGAACTCAGACAAATTTTATGATGAAACGAAATAGAGTTACAACTAAGGACGACTTCAGCATTCATGCGAGACAAAGATCTTCAAACAAGACAGAGAAGATACTAACATCAGCTATACAAAGAAGAAACTTTGGATTATCTGTAAGAAGATACCTGCGATGGCCATCATAAAGGGCGATCTGCTCCTAAGTTGCTCCTAAGAGAAATCAAAGTTAAAAACCCTTAAGACTTGCTTTGAACTGGGCGCACTGAATTCTGCTAAGGGAGAAAGACTCGATAAGTGCTAATCAGATCGAGTAAGATGATGGAAAGTCGGGCGAGCCACCCATTCAACGTAAATCAAGACTAGATATCCGAGAAGACTATCCCAAAGATAAGAACCTGGTTCATATGTTCTCGCCTCAAGTTGATTTGTTCATCTATGGCTGTAATGATTTAGCAAAAAATAGCATTGGGTGTGCCCCCTGCCTAAATTAAGAATGGTACTTTTGTTTCGGTAATCGCTTTGTTCATCCTAAGCAGAGCTCCTGGACATATGAACGGGCTTGGTTCAACACCAAAGTGTAGAATCATGAGGCAACAAGGCTCCATCTGTAGTGTAACCATTCTCAAGAATCCCTCACCAGATAATGCCTCGATCCTTTAGGGCAAGTCTACATCCACTTCAGTAGGATCCGGCAGTTGATCTAGTCAAGCTTGTCTAAGCCCTAAAACCTAATCGTGAGTAATAAAAATATTTTGAAATGTAGTATGAAAGATATAGTAGCAAATTGCATTTATCCGCAGAATCTAATAAAATCTAGCATTTAGCATTGAATAGATTTCAAGGTCTAGAAACCATATAATGTGATGAAGACGCACATACTCCCATCTATGAAATTGAACAAGCATAATAATCTTCCTATAAACATAATGAATCTATGATATCCATCAATATATACCGTCAAAACAGCTGTCAAATAGAAATAGGGAAACTCATGTAAGAACTCTTGATGAGGAAACGAGAGCTACAAGCACAAAGTATTTCTAAGAACATTAATGAACACATGTTGAAATTAGGGAAAGATGTGTCATAAGCCTATCTTTGACATCTCTACTCTTTATTTCAGAATGTTTAAGATAATAGGCTAGAGAATCATAGATAAAATGGCTAATGCTAATCTATCAAGAGGACTATGTGTTTGTTATTATTACTAAGTGTGTGTGTGCAAAGAATCCAACATAGGAGGTCTATGCTAAACCGGGAACTCTGGCAGCCATGGGTTTGAAGATGTTACCACCTTTGCCTGCTACGGGATACAAAATTCATGCCAGATGCGGCATGTACCTGGGACAAAGGGCAATCATGGTACACATAGTAGCCTACTAGAACCAGATATACTGCCTAGAATAGTGTTCCAATAGTATACAAGGGAATCTAGCTGTAAGACCATCATAACAATATCAGCTTCCAAAAAGGTAAGGAGGATACACCTTGTACAACATACAAGCAATAGCCAACATAAAAATCCTACCTCCTACCCTGGTGGTAGGAGGGTCCCAAGTAGTCACTTGGACTTAAAAGTCGGCATCAGGAGTAGGGCCCCTGCCCAAGTAAATCAGTGGACCCCTACCCAACCCAGATAATTCTACTCTAGAATATGCAAAATAAATATAAATAAAGGGTAGAACTTACGATATTTTATGAAATGGGATGAGTCCTCAACTTCAAAAACCATTTGATGATGTTTATTTCAAAAATCACGTATACCAAAATAGTGTAAAAGTTTTATCGGCACACCTATGGGAAACTCTTTCCATAAAACCCACGGCTGGTGGGAGCTGCTGGTGGAATGTACCAAGACTTCGGGACAAGAATTTTGGTGCACTCATAATCTGACCAAGTTTCAGAATAAGCATACAAGTGAGAAATGAAGAAACACGACATCTGTGATCGTGGTCCCAGTTAAACTTAGGAATTGAGTAACATTAAAACCCTTCAAATCAAGTAAGACCTAAGAAATAATGATTTTAGGCCTTATAGTTCCATTTGGAAAAAATAAGACTTTCAATTCAACTTAGAAATAGACTGCGGTGATCCAGTTCTAGGTCCCCGATAAGGAGCATCTAAGAATAAAAACAGATCCAAAACATAACTTCATTTTAACGTATAGGGATGAAAATATCTTAGATAAATTGACAAGAGAGTAAATTTGTATTCAAACATAAGAATGATGCAATTCCCATATCATCAAGGCTGAGAAATATAGTAAATCCAAATTAAGAAATCTTATCAATATATCTTCCACAAGCAAGCATATGTTTCAAAGAGAACACTTCATAGGAGAAAGATTTCTATGTCATAATGTAAAAAGAAGTATAACCAAGGTTCATAGATTTCACTCCACAAAGAGTCTTTTCGATTTTGAGTAACAACTGCCCAATCTCTGTCCACTAATCACCATATCGAGGGATAAGTTCATACTTGAAGTGGAACCAAATGCAAGTTAGCCCTATAGCTGCAATGCAGCAAGCCACAAATGTGTAAGCAATGAACTCATCCCTGCCAACTCTCACCATAAAACAAAACAATATACTACATAAACCAAAAAATAATAAGGCCAAGTGAAGTAGGAAAATCAATTCTGAAAATTAATGCAGTACCATAGAGGAGACTACAATAAACCTTAAAGAGTTAATGGTCCAACTTTTAGGAAGAATGAATAAAAGCTGCATTAAGAGAGAGAATAAAGAAAACAATACATCAACGAAATGTTTAAGAGCAAGGTTCAGTAGGGCTAAACCCGGTTAATAAGAGCGTGAGCAACCAACAAAAATTTTAATTGAACTGCTTTTAAAAGGACTGGTAAGGAAACTAGCTGAAGAGGAATCGAGTAGAGCCAGATAAGAAAAATGAATAATGGAGCTTTCACTATCATGTTTGTATAGGTAAAAATTGCGCTACAAAGAATCGCAGAAAATCGGAATCAAATTTTACAGCAGCTTAAAAGGATAGAACCATGGAAACGAAATAGAACATAACTAAGGATCTAATAAAGATCTATGAATAAAGATCAAACAAAGATGTAGAGAAGATAATGTTAAATATCAATATACAAAGAAGAAACTTTGGATTATTCAAGAAGATAACAGATGGCCATCATACAAGGGCGATCTCGCCCATGCTCCGCAAGAGAAATCAGCAAAACCCTAAGACTCTGTTTATCCAAGTACCGATCTAAGTTGGAAGGAGAAAGACTCAAAAGATAAGCAAGCATAATTGCATCTATAAGATGATGGAAAGCTGGCGAGCCACCCATTCAACTAAAATCAAGACTAGATATCCGAGAAGACTATCCCAAAGATAAGAACTGGTTCGATATGTTCCCACCGGGCTGATTTGTTCATCTATGGTCAGGCCGATTTAGCAAAAATAGCATTGGGCAGTGCCCTGCCTATCAAGAATGACACCTTCTTTGTCGGCAACGCTTTGTTCATCCTAAGCAGAGCTCCGCATATATGAACGGCTTCACTAAATAATCGAAGCGGTGTAGAATCGTGGAGGCAACAAGGGTCTTATCCAAAAATCATTCCTAACTCAGCCAGCTGGGATAATGGATCCCGGTGAAGCAAAGTCTACATCCATTCTTTAAAGGTGATCTCATGTTGGACGCGTTTGTTCAAGCCCTAAACCTAATCAGAAAGTATCAAAATATTTGAAATGTAGTATGAAAGATATAGCAGCAAATCTCTACTTTTATCCGCTAAACGAATAAATCTAGAAGATTTAGCATTGAAATTTGCATTTCATGGTCAGAATCCAAGGGGTCATGAAGACGCATATTACGCATATCTCCATCTATGAAACTTGAACAAGTTACGCATAATCTTCCTATAAACATACCTATGAAATCTGCCATATACCGTTGCCAAACAGCTGCTCAAATAGAAATAGGGAAACTCTATGTAAGAACTCTTTGATGGAGAAACGAGAAGATAAAGCACAAAAGCATTTCTAAGAACGTTAATGAACACATGTTAAATTAGAAAAAGATGTCATGTTTCCATTCCTATCTCACTCTTACTTCCAGAAATGTTTAATATAATAGGCTAGACAATTATAGATAAAATGGCTTACTAATTCATCAAAGAGACCAAGTGTGTTTGTTAGCTAATTACCAAGGTGTAAAAGATCAATCCAACATGAGGTCTATGCAAACGAACTTGGCAGCCCGGCTCTAGCGATGCTAATTGCTCAAGATGTGGATATTAAATTAGTTAAGATGCTAGATACCGGATAAAGGGCAATCATGGTACAATACAGCCTATGTACTAGAATCAAGATATAATCAGTCTTATGTTCCAGGGCATACAAGGAATCTAGTAAGACTCATCATAATATCGATTCCAAAAGGTAAGAGGATATAGTTAATTTGTATAGTTAAGGAAAGAGAATAGTCAATTATTAAAAAAATAAAAAAATAAAAATAAAATCAAGTTTTCATTTGTAGCCTTTCGAAGCTAGCCTTCATTATGATACACCCAAGAGTCAGCTTGTATAGTAATTGGTGATATTAAACAAACATAGAAGCTCTATAAAAAGTAATGGCTTTCTTTAGAATCGATTCAAGAGAATGAGTAGAGCCAAATTTTTCTGGATTCTATCCAATTCGCCACCCTCTTATCTTAATATTATGGAAGGGCCACTCAATTCGAAGCTTGACTTTGAGATACAAGCAAAGGAAGTAAATAATTTTCAATTGGTTTTACAGCATATTTAAATAATCAGTCGGGTTCTATTTATAGAAGCCCCGCTTAGCCTTCTTTACGCCTTTGCCTTGTCTTTCCGGCCTTTGTCCCAAATTCATGATTATATATTTTTAGCCTCATGACTACCAAAATGCGTAATCAGATGTATTGGGCTTTCACCGGAAAGCTCATGGTTAGATACTCTAACCTTAAACCGAGCATCACTTTTAATTACGCCCAACTGCTATTAACAAGCATTAGGATGGATGGATGCATTGCATAAAATGATGAGTTAGAATTCTTTTGTAGTGTCCATTTTGAGGATTATTAAGCCCAAACCAAACAAGAAGATTTCTCTCAGGGTCCCATATCGGGAGTAGGGAACAGTCGCGACAACTTAACATGTAAAGGGTAGTGCAACCAAACAACTAATTGAATTGAAATATTTTAATGCCATCAATGACTCCTAGAGCCCTATAACTAAAGTATAAGGTGCAAGCAATCGCCTGGAAAATCTCGGATGTACATGGTTTGTTTTATGAGCTGACGCCAAGACAGCTTCCCGTGATTCAAGGATCGCCATGAAAACCCACTCCTCTTAGTGATGTAGTAACCGCCCCGCTTCTTCCTATTTACCTAGGTATGCATCTGACTTTATAATGCCTTCATCTTGAAGACACTACTGGTCCTCCAATTCTACTTTAGTTAAGTTCTTTGTGAATTCATGCCTCATGTCCTCCAAACTTTAAGATTGTTGCTGCTGTCCGTGCAGCTTTCAAGATCTCTTGTCCCTTGTATCCACTGACAGTGCACCCAAATTTAATTTGCTCCTATTTCTCTTTATTCCAGTAGCTGCAAGTAATTCATTCCATAAGCCGCCTCTCATCTTCACTTCGGCCCATGTCATAGAGCCTTGCACAACCTCGCTTCCCTGTGAGTTACTGGCTGTTCCCATCCCCGCCCTCTATCCAAGTAGCTTGTGGCAATCTCGTCTGGAATTTGGTACGTTGTTATCCTATCCTCTTAGTTTGCTATCTGTGTAAATCACCGCCTCTATACCCTTCGTGGATTCATGTTTTTTTCTATGTAGTCTCTTGTTTTTATCCGGGCCTCATTTTCAATCCATGTTCTAATATCTTGTCCTCGAAGGAGATTTCTCCCCCGTATTATTTTATTGCCCACTGCATTGCACTCCATCCCCCCTTTCCAGTCCTCCGATTTTGATATCCAACCTCCTTCCATAGTTGCTGCCATCTCCTTGGAGGCTGTTATAGCCCGTCGGACCAATTTGAACCTTCATTGCTGCCCCATGTTTCTTGCTAGGAATGTTATTGAACTTTCTAGCTCCAGATTCTCATCATGATAATTCGCTTCAAGGGAACACTATTGATGTTTGCGCTTAACTTTTATCCCGAAGTTCCTGCATTGAAAAAAATGCTTCTTATCACTTTCGCCTTTTGAGCTATCCTACCGCTGAGATGTCGCAACCTCGTACCTCAACTCCATACATTTCACGTATTACCGCTATTTTAACATTTGGCATACCTATGATATAAGCATATCATTGCATCTCAATAACTTTTATTGCCATTCACCGCCTTTTCCTTCAAGTCTTGCTTCCATGTTCTTTTTATTCATGTCTTATGCCCTAGGTATTTGTATTCCTGTACTTTATCTACTGGATGACCTAGGTATCTGACTACCTCTTTTCGCCTGCAAGTTTTCCCAAAAACAACCTTTATCTTTTCCAGATCTCATCAAGTCTTATTCTCTATACAAAATTCCCTTCAATATGTCCAACATGTAATCTGCCTTACACTCAAGTGGTCATAATGATCAAATCACAGATAAACATGTCTACACTGGCTCTCCCACCCCGTGCAAACTTAGTCTTTACTTCTTATGAACTCCCCTATGGCATCTATATACAAAGCAATATTTTGGGGAGAACATATCCCTCAAGCATTCCCATGTCACAATCAATCCATCGCATTTTTGCTTCCACTTTTTCATATAGCCTTGCTATTTCCATCAATAGATCATATGGTAGACCTGATTGCTATAGTCTGTATAGCACAAATGCTTTCTTGAAGTCCAGTAAACAAGAGTACAGGGCCCTCCCTCTTGATTTTATTATTTCTATTAGGACTCTCAATGTCACCAAATGGTCCACCACAGTGTTGGGCCTCGAATCCTTCCGCCACAAGAATCATGTTTCCGGGTTGCCTCCTGCCTAACTGTCCAGCAAAATACTACCATGCCAACGCTGGACATAATTGTTCTATAGTTTCCCTCGAAAGTTAAATGGATCTCTTCCTCCTCGCCGGCCCTCTCTTCAAAAGAGTGGGGACAACTGAGCAGACCACACCCTCACTCACAGACTGATATGTTTGTAGGAACTTAATCGGTCCGCAAGTATTGTTGTTTAACCCGAGCAATGCCTCTACCTCTTCTTCTCCCTCTTTTTATCTTAATTCGGTTGGTATCTCGGATCCTCACAGCTCTGAATGATATAATCTTCGCGGTGTGCTCTTATCCATATCCTTTGGTTTCCACAATCCTGTCCCACCTTTTGCTTTCTTCCTAAATATCTTCCAAGATTCTATATGGGTGCATCTTGATTTGGCACCCGTGCTTTATTGTTGCTTAACCTGTATAATGCTCTCCCCACCTCTTCTTCTCCTTTTATCTTACCTGTTGGTATCTGATCCCGCCAAATCTGAATGATATAATCTTTTGGTGTGTTTCCTATACAGGATCCTTTTCATACCAACCAGTCCCACCTTGCTTCTTCCTAAATACCTTCCAAGATTCCCATGGGTGCATCTTGATTTGGCATACTTTTTTCTTCTGAAGTTCCCTATTGTAAGCTCTCTTCTTGCTTCTTATAATCTTTGTGCACCTGTTTCGAATTCTCTGTTTGTATCTTATCTAATCATCCTCTTCCTCCTGTATGCTTTCTACCCCATTTGTTGTTAGTAGCATTCTTATTGGTCTAAGGCCTCTCCAGTCCCTATCGCCCATTCCCCAACAATGCATTTCTTTTACCTAGTCTACAGCCAGTAGGGAAGTCTAGACGTGATATAATCGCTAAGTTCTTTCCCTCGTGATGGGTTCAGTGTAAAATTCCTCCATTTCCTTTATCCTATCTACTATAACCATCCTCCTCGCCCCTCAACATATATCAATCAATATCATTCCTTGCTTTCTCGTCCTTATCTTCAATTTCTTTTCTGAATCCCAAATGGTCTTCTGATTTTTCCTGGTCTCCTCTCTGGGCCTTCCGGATCACTACTAATTTGATTTGTTCTCTTTGAACATATCCCTAATTCTGAAACGAACCCTTTGATCCTCCATCTATTCAGAACCTCGCCGATTTGTAATAAATTCCATAGGTATCCGAATTTGCTGATCGTACACTACTGCTGTGAACAAACTCTATTATTTTATTAATTTCATTTGTACAACTAGGTATTCCCCTTCTGTGTCAGCTTCTTCAATGTTTCCTCTACTTAACAGATCTTAATTTGTAAAATAGCAAGCTACTTCAAGCAATTCCCACACAAGATGGCTCAAATGTATATCTCAGAGTGGGGTACCAGCCCATGAGTCACCTTTGCCCTCACTGCTGCTGCCCCACCTGACTGTAATTACTAAAAGGTGCATGAGTGTATATATTTGTGTGTTTTTGCATTTTGTATATTGAATAGCTTGTCAACAGCCTACTTTGTCGCTACTCTAAGTCAAACTCTTTCTAAGGGGTTTTAATCCTGATAGTAATCCATGACAGAGTTGGGTCCTATAGGACTGATATTTTGTCTTCTCTGTGACGCATAAAATATTCTCTTCCTTCCTCTTCCTTCCCCATAGGGTATTTTTCCATTTCTATACCATGATATACCTAAGGACCTTATGTACAGTTCAAGAAGGAATGTTAGCTTTTCCTCTCGGGAATCAAGATTAGATTCCTCTCTCCATGATCTTTAGGCTTAATTCAATAGTAGTCTCCAAAATACATATTAAAGTTCTACTACTTAATTCTTCCTCAGCTTCATCTTGGCAGGACTTTAGTCCTTTTTTGGTCCTCAATTGCATTCTTTCCAGTGTTTGCTCTCATTCTTTTTGTTTGCTCAACGAGCCTGACATGCATGCTATCAGTATCCTATTCCTAGGTTCTTCTTCCTCGCTTCTCTCCTCATTCCTCTTTCCTTTTGCCTCCCCAGGCTCCATCTCTTGTTCCCACTGCCTTAGCCTTCCATGCCTTCAATCAATCTCGGGCTTGTTTTTAGCTCGCTTATATTCCCACTTCACCCAGGTCGCTTCCTGGGGACAGATGTTCCCTTTATCCCATTCTGTTTTGGCCCCAGAATCTTTACTCTCCCATCTTGCAACTAGACCCGCATGCCCTCGTTTCTCATTTTTCTTAGCTTCTCTAATTCTTGCATCGTGTCATCCTGCTTTTTTGTCCTTGACTCTATGACTTTGACTCCACACCTGAGCCAATCTGCCTTTCGCAGTATCATTTCTTTTATTGTTTGATCCCAAAGCGACATGTCCTTTCTGTCAGCCTCTGATATCCCTTTCTTTGCCTTTTCTGCCCGGCTATCATCATCTGGATTCTCTTTCTCTGTGAATCAATTCATAAACATTTTCCTCAGGAAATTATGACCCTGATATCTAGTTTTATCATCATTTGTTCTTGTACTTCTTTTACTTGCCTTGCATTTTTCTTCTCAAGATCCTTTGCTAGATCTAGAGGTGTACACTCTCCTTCTCTAACTTTCAGCCAGATGACTATGTTTCTATCCGCTTCCGCCAGTTTTTTGATCAAGGTTTCATCCTGCTCTTTCTCATATTGATGATCTCCCCTTTCCAATCTTCTATTTTGACCATAGTTCACCATTAACATCCATTTTGCTCATCGCTGCCTCCCACAGTCCCGCTTATTTGCTGGAATCTTTCTCTCACCTATCTCTTCCATTTCGAATCTTGATAATCCCTTCCATTTCTCTCCTTAGCGTTGTTTATTCTTTTTGGAAAAACTCCGATTGATTTGCTGCTTCGAGTGCTCTTGCTGAGTTCTGATATGCCTACCCAACTCTTTATATTTTCCAAATTTTTCCTTGTTTTGAAATTTGAATGTCTTAAATTTCGTGTGATCCCAAGTATCCTCATACTAATATTGTTTCTACACTCATTTAAAGCTAATGCATGTACCACCTATTAGCTTATGGTTTGCTGAGGGATCCACATCGATTCGCTAGGAGCCAACGGGGCATAGCCACTCTTAGCAAACCAACCATTTGCCAATCTGGGAGTCAGGACAGGGCCATGCCATTCAAATAGTTCCCCCTTGGTTGATTATCTGTGCATTCAAAGTAATAGATGCTCTAGCCATCTAGACTGGAATTAGATATCACATCATAAGCCATATCGATTGAGCTAATGAAATTTTATCTTTCCTTTGATTGACCATCTAGGCAAACAGAATTCCTAATTTATATACAGTTCAATTTAGGGGCCTACAATTTTGGCAGCCTAAAAGGACAGATATGCTAGAAATGGGCCCATTGGCTAACCTTAAAATCAAACCTGATATATTAGTAACTCACTATAGTCAATAGCTCAAGTGATGAAAACGCATCAAGGCTGATACCGGGATGCAAAAGACCACTACGATAACCCCTACATAATGAACTAGAATTTGGGGAAGGGGAGGACTCCACACAACAACACAATCTAGCCTCAGAGGAAATTTCTATGAGGAATGCAAGAAACAATAGAGCTTTTATAGAGAATGAACTGAAAGAAGGGCCTCATGGACATAGAATGCCTCGGGCTACATGAGGACTAGATCCAAATAGAGTCATGCTTAGTGTCTATGTTTTCCTAGAATGGTTCTTCTATATATTGCTAAACAACATTCTAGGGAAAGGTCCTTACACATGAATATCAACATCGGATAAAGAATCCTCTCAAACTCAAACATAGCTGGGGCTATGGGAGAATTCATTGAGGAAGGGAACATACTTTATGAGCATACTCAAGAGGAAACCAGATATCAAAATGGGGATAGAATAGGAGTGAAAGAAGCATGGTATAGAAGGACAGGAATGGAGCCATATAACTAGGTGGGAAGGTTGACAGATAGCTCCAAGGCAAATGATAGCCAAATTGGATCGAACATCACTTGTTGGAAGGAATAAAAAAGACACTTAAAGAAAAAGGAAATAAGGATGAAGCAACAGACAAAATTCAAACAGAATAGAATAGGAATAGTGAAACTTGTGCTGTTCTACGAGACGCTTTAAAACAAATGTAAATAATCTTAAAACACTAAAGGGCAATTGTCACAAGGACACCCGCTTACTTGCAGCATTTAAATGGTGATCACAAGGCAGAAGCAAGATGTGATTTCTACTACATAAGGCATGACTTCTTAGCTGCATAACGCAGTATATTTATCATGTAAGCCAAATTATAAAACTTAAGAAATTGTGGCGATGAAGAAATGACTCGAAATTAGAGAATCGGTAGTAGTATTAAAGAATAAAGGGATGTCAATAACATATGAGGAGTCCCAATAGGTGAGATATTGAAGGTGAACAAACTAGGATATCGAATGCTAACCTAGCAAGGAAGAGAGGGAGGGAGATGAGTGCATGCAATTGATATCAGAATTACAGACACAACCAACCATGATTAACACCAAACAAGAAAGTTTAAACTCATGTGAAATGGAAATGTGCAAAAAGACAAGCGCATATGCCAATCAACGAAACAAAGAATCCACACTACAGAGCACATGAACAACAAAACGTAAGAATCAATGTACGAACAAACTAGAACTAGCCAGAACGAGACAAAACATTAAGAAATCAAAACTAAATTCTAATATATAATTATATATAATATCCCAAGCAGCCTTTCAAGCATAGGAACATCATATAAGATAACCCCTGATCATTAATGAAGCAACATAGAGGACTAGATTAACTACATAGATCGAAATAATGAAATTTCCTGAAGGGAAATGAAACTATCTCGCACATATGGAAGATATATCATGGACTACAGATCGAAGGAATATTTGATGAACCACCCCAACCCAGTGGAACGCTCGACATTACTAGATAGAACATTATACGTAGAAAATGAAAACTAAAGTGGGGGAGGGGGAGGCATGTGAAAATCCTGTCAGCCGAATCCCTAAAGGTAAGAGGAGACGAATGAATAATAGCTTCCATGAAAAAAAAGAATACCTCAAGATGCAAATCCGCCAAATGTAATTCAACGTAGAAGCGTGTATTACGCTATAATGGGTAACTAAAGGAGAAAAGACGCTTTGAGGTAGCTAAAGACAAAAACACGTAGATAAGGAAATAAATAGAATAATATGGCATACTTAAAGTAGGACAATGTAGGGGCTAGCAGACTCTCAAGAGAACAACATAATGAACAACAATTCAACTAAGTGAAAAGACTCGTGATTGCAAGTCAAATCAACTCAACGAGAATATGTTGAAGTGTCTTCAAATCAATGCTAATGGTCTCGAGAGATAAATGGTCAGATCCGGCCCAAAGAAGATATATCCTCAGAAACCAGAAAAGAAATGAATCTTTTCATAATCTGGCTGAAATGAGCAATCTTCAAATGGAATGTGTTAATGGCCTACAAGAGTGATCCTTAAACAGCGATGAAGAGAGCATGAAAGATAAGGGTAAAATGGATGAGCAGACTAATTCTCCGGGTCAAGAGAAATAATGGTATAACAATTGGAGATCCTAAGGTCTGGTCAGCTGAATATCTCGCTAAGTTCCGAATCATGCCATTGTGATGTTCCTTAAGCATTACCTTTTAGACAACATCATTAAGGATGCTAAAGTCTCGTAATTAAAGGTCGTCTCATAATAAATTTTATTGGATCAAATCCTATCAAATACAAACAAAGCAAGAATGTAATACAATGATACAAATCCTCAAGAAAAGAAAATCCTCGTGAATTCCTACTCAAAGAATCACAACCACTCTTCAGCTCCACCTCAAGAATTCTAATTCTAATATCTCATTAAATGATTCAAGTTTACCCCATGGTCACATCAGAATCTATCTTGACTAAACCTATTAGTCAACCATCAAGTCTGACTCCTAAGATTCCTCTCAACAAAGAAGTCAACCAAAGATATCATGCTGCAACGCGCTCCTGTGCATTATCTGACCTAAATATTAACTGATTTTGAGTTAGATAAGAGCAAAAGAATGCCCCCAACCATATAATATCCTACCTTCCCCACCAAACACTTTCATTGAGAATTCTCCACATCCCATCCCTCGTGAATTAAGACCTCTCACATTCTCATTGACCTAGACTCTGGTTTGTAGAAGATTCTATCACCTCCAAGAATATCCAAGAAGATTGGGTGGCATCAAATTAGCTTCTCTTCATTTTGAAGTACACATGAGGAATTCCAGTCCTGTACTGTTCTAGATGGACATTCCCCGCTGGACTCTTTGTTCCTCGAGACTCCCAAGATGCCATGCTGGAGCTTCAAGAAATCATGTTTTGCTGCACTGCATTTCCGCTTCCTTTTAAATACCTCTTAATAATAATACTATGTTTCCATTTTATCCTCGTGGTTGCTCCGATTTGACGTAGCTATGATTATGGCTCCGGAGAAGAAAAATTGGGAAAAGAAGAATATCTTATGGAAAAAACAATGGCCAATTTTTCTAATTATGAAAACAAAACACTTTCCAAAAACTGCCAAGTAAGGGAAGAACTTAGGAAAGATTTTATCTCATGAATAAACCCCGGCCAAAATATTAGGAGTAAGAAGAGAACCAAAAATCTAACATCTAATTCTTCTTCCTCTTTCTTTATTCTTCTTCCTTGATGAAGATCCTTTCCCTGAATCTAGAGGCACTGGGGCTGTCCTCTCTTAAGGCGAAGATGCTAGCTGTACGATTAGGCTTCTATAATGTCAGAGATTGTTCTCCTTCAGAGATTAGTTTTCCTCTTTGAATGTGCAGCACCTGGGGAGACTGATTTATCCTAATCTCTCCATTTGGATTGATTCCAGGGTGCAAGTGGAGGTCTTGGTAGAATTTCCATTTGGAAGAGACCTGTCCATATTTCCTCTCCATAATGGTCCTCTAAAGTTTGGCAAGCAGCTATTCTCTCTTGTTCCAATTCCATCTTTGGCATTATCAATGTTTCTTATGTGCTCCAACCAATTCCCAAGGATAGGAGCTAACTGGTCCGAATTAACTGCTAGCTGTGAGCTTCAAAATTGACAACCGACTATGACTTTAATAATACCTTCTTGGGATCTTAAGCTTAGGAACAAGATTAATATGACCAGAGTCAGAGAAACAGTTCGATTCTTCTAGAATACAATGGCTCTGATTTATATCCCTCTTCTCACGCTTATACTTGGTCTAATAAACAAAAAGGCAAAGATAGGTTCATTGCACTTTGGACAGACTTCTATGTGGCCCTAACCTCTCCTCACAAATTCCTTTGGGATATTAGCGGTCACTGAAGGATGAAGGTACTTCATCCCATCATCACCAATGTTTCATACCCCATCACCAAATCCAAAGAGGTGGAAGTACACCTTTATATAGTTTAACTCTTCTCTGACAGAGGGATTCTGTTCCCAATCCATTACCTTCTAAGGAGAACTTCCATTGAAAGCTACCACGTAAACTGAACGAAGTATACC